>JAYJMH010052825.1:0-13325 GCA_036873815.1 Phacellophora camtschatica | reverse complement strand
AAAAATTGAAGCTCTCTTGGGGTGCTATACATTTGCATTGATATTTCAGATGTTTCTTTTGATGTCATTTTTGAATTCTACATGCCTGAATTGGTTATATACCAAATTTTCATAGATGTGCTGAGAATATTAGTTTTTTAATCAACATTTAAGCGCATGCAAAATTCTCTATCAATCGCGTCCCTAAAATGGGAGGATTTTGGCCGAAAATTCCCTGCCCCATAAAACCCAAACCAGTGGGAGTATTTCAAAAAAAAATTCCAAAGTTTTATAAAAGAGTAATATATACTTGCATTCCAAATTTGAAGCAAATCTGAGAGTTAGGAGTTAAAAAATCTAATTTACCTGCTGATTTAGAATGGAATGACCCATAATTTTATACCAAAGTGCTTGATTTTTGTCAGTTTTGTTTCACATAATTTCAGTATTGTATTAATAGCGATTTATTAATTTTTTTCGATAAGGAAAAGAAATATCTGAAAACATGGTCTGACCATTGCTGACCATGGTTTATTTTTCAATAGAAACTCAAGTCAATTTTGGGAAATTTTATACCAAAATGCTTGATTTTTGTCAGTTTTGTTCTTTAAACATAATTCTCATATTCAAGTATGAATTGTTATTTTTTTTGGATGGGCAAAAAAAGTTGTGAAAACGTGGTCTGACCATTTCTCGAACATGGTCACTGCAGAAACATCAAAATTTTTTTTTATAATTTGTATGCATTGGTTACAATTATATGAAGCCAAAACTATTTTAGCTAAAATTTAGTCAAAACACACAGGTAATAGAGTAGAAACTTTTTTCACAAATAATACATAAAAAATGAAACCCATGAAATAATTCTAAAATTTCTTAAGGGCCAAAGGCCTAAAAAGAAATTTAGATTTCATGATTATAAAATCTTTAGATTTAATATGGTTATCAAGGACCTGTGGTCCCACTAGGGACCATTACCATTTATTTTGTCCCTTGCGGTTTTCATCAAATGTATTTTGTGTAGTGTTTATCATATCATACAGTAGAATTGTAATTCAGATAAACACAAGTGATTATAAGTTTCACTCCCATTTGTATTTATATTTTTTCATGAGAATCTTCTCGGTTTTGTGTCTTTTACTTCCTCTTCTGAAGTTGTCTCTTCCTCTGGTAGATTATCCTGGAAAGAATTGTAGGAATGTCTATAATGCACCCCTAGCATATAGGGCTGGTGGGTGAGAATTAAATCTTAAGATTTTATAATCATGAAGTCCAATTTCCTTTTAGGCCTTTGGCCCTTAAGACATTTCAGAATTTCATTTCTTATAAAATCTTAAGATTTAATATGGTTATCAAGGACTCATGGCCCTACTAAGGCCCATGCCCCTTGTTTATTAGCCTTACTCAAATTTATTTTTTGATGACGGAGTGTCAGCAAAGTTGTTGTGTATTTTTCCGAGGGTGTATGAATTTCTTTGTGATAATGTTTTTCCTGTTTTCTCTTGTAGAGGCCATGGCTCCCCGTGGATATTCCTCGACAGTAGGCTCCCCATCCTCCTTTGGGGGCCCCTGCCGCATCTGATGTAATTATCATCTCCGGGGGGTTGATTTTTATGGCTTTCTCCTACTTAGAATCAGGTTCTCTTTCTGCCCTTTCAGTTCCGCAAGAGCTTTTGGTGACATAATGACCCTTGTTTCGTATGAACTTGATCTCAGGTTCGTTTGTTCGTTCGCTCAGGTTTGCCATATCTATTTCTGTATGGGATTTCACCATTATTTGCATGTCGTCTATGTAAATCACCAACCAAATTTGCAGCTTCCTCGAAAGGGTGATGGGTACTTTCAGGATTTTGGTAAATACCCTTGGGGCAGGCCCCAGGCCGAACACCAGTCATATGTATTCGTACAGGATTCCTTCCCACTGAAACCATACCAGTTTATTTTTACAAGGAGATCGGTCCCCCTCTTGAAGGAGCTCTTTGACGTTCCGTAGGGTTCCATTTTGAACTTTTCATAGGGTACAAACTGGTTTAATGGTTTGAGGTTAATAATTGGCCTGTACTGGACTTTTTCTTTTTTCTCTCTTAAAAGATATTTCTTATTATTTATCCCTTCTTGTTGTTTACTGAGCAAATCAAACCCATTTGCAGCATACATTTCACCTCTTTTGGACAATGTTGGTTTTGTTGTTGTCCAAATTCAGTTGATTTGGTTGAGCATTTTGATATGTTGTCTCTAGAATAGGTATGGAGTAACCCCTTATCCAACTCAAAATCGTTTGATCCTTTGTTATTTTTTCCCACTGAGGTAGGAAATACTTTAGCCTCCCCCCCCCATTATATGTTTTGTTTGTATTGGAGTAAGTAACCCTTGTAACATGGGGTGCACATTTTGGTGTGTTGTTGTTCCTGTTGGTTTCAGGCACAAGCTGGACATGAGTGTGTTGCTCATCGTTTGAGTTATTCTTACCTCTTGAGCTTTTTTGGAAGGATTGTGAGGGCCTTTTTGCACCACAGTCCCGCCTTTGAATCTTGCACGTGCTGTGAAGCCTCCTTCAAAGGGCTGTTGCCTTTACAATGTTTTGGAGATATGGCAGTGTGCTTTGGTCCACTGCCTTTGCATCTTATTGTACGGCTTTCGCGAAGCCATCTCCGAAGAGCTTTGATGGCTCTGCTGTCATTTTATCTTTATAGTTTTCCTTTGTCCGCCCGTGCGCACGTTCCTTTTTCTTGGCAAGGGATGTTAGAATGGCCCTTCTGCGCTGGAAGGTGACAGCTGCACCGGCTTAGTACAAGAAGGAAACAAATTACCAACAGATGCATGGAAACGTCTCACAAATATTGGTGTTGATGGAAAACATGTCATTCAAAGAAAGAAATAAAGACAACCCTGCAAAGTACTGAAAAGTATGATAATGAATTAGATTCACTGAAATTGTTCACTCGGACATGCTTGTTGAGTCGCTTTAAGATGGGTGCCGAGTTACTGGCATTCCTTGCAATTTTTACAATTTTTAAAATTTTTACAATTTTTACAATTTTTACAATTGTTTTGTATTTGAGTGATACTTTCATTTGTATAATTTTTTGCTGAACTCTGTTCAACCATCTGGGTGCTAAAAAATACATAAGTGAAGGGAAGTGAAGAAACTGTTTTATTCAGAATAAATTTTCCTCAATATTTTGAATTGTATCTATTAATTATTATATTAATTTGTATGCTTCAGTTACTTCATGATAAGAAAATGAAATCAAATTGCTTAAGAAATTAATATAATACGCTACTCGCATTGGTTACATTACATAGACAAGGACATCTGGAGAACACAATGTTTTAATTTGATGTTTTATCAATGGTTGCAATATTTTATTTCCAGATAGCTTTTTTTTTACTTTTATTTTACTTTTATTAGCTAAGTAATTTGATTTGATGGACATGGATATGTACAGCTCAAGGTGGCATGCATATTAAACTTTTGTATTCATTTTGAAAAACATTTCTACTGAAAGCCAGTCGTTAAGGGGAGGCTTCATTTACGAAAGAGAGAAGACAGAATTACTGGTGACAGGGTCGAACCAGCAATGGTACAGTTTTAAAAGCCAGTTAATTTAGCACGTCGGTTGTAGCGGAGGTGGAGGGCAAGAGCACCTAAGAGCCAAACAGTTTGTTTTCAGAGAAAAAAAGAAAGAAACACCAAAGAAATTCGGAAATGGCGTCTGTTTTGGACTCGAGAGTAATCTGGGATGTTCCAAACTGGTCCAAACAGTTTCTTGTCTCTGTGCTTAAAAGATCTACTGTACACTCTTTTAATTTGCACACTAAGGGACGCAGAAGAGCAAGGTTCCCTTTTTAACCAAACTTATATTTGCCTGCTCATATCATGATTAATCTTTTCTTTTTAATAATAAAATCCAAATTTAATAATAAAAACTTTCTTTTGAAATCAATTGGCAGTCTTATTTCAGTCTTATGTCTTTTCGTTATATTATAAGTCAGAATTTTTTCCAACTTTCTTTGACAGATAGGATCGTAAAGAAAGCTAAGGTATTTGATTGCCATGTTTGTGAAATTGGTGCAGGCCCAGGATCAATAACAAGATCTATTTTACAAGCTGGTGTGAGGCATCTTGCTGCAGTTGAAATTGATAAAAGATTTATCCCAGTTTTAGACGTGGGTATAATTGTATTCTTTGCTTACGAAATTGTTTTTTTTTTAATTTAATATTCATTGGAGAAAGTCTTCTTGTGTTAGCTATCTCCCATAATCATATTACTTTTAAACCACCAGCTAAACCAGATAACCCAAGAAAACACGTGGGTTTGCCGAAAATCGTCGGACATGAACAATATACAATGACTGCAAAAATACACTTACGAAGTACAATTAAATCAAAGAAAGAAGAATGAATAAAATATATAATACCTAAATAGAAAACATTCCAACCCAAAGGGTAATGAAATGTGAAAGTTGGAGTATGTAAAATTAAGTTTTGGTTTAACATTTATTTGAAATATTCAACACATTTGACACGTGTAGAAAACCAAAATATATCTAGTACGGCTTGGGTTTAAGAGAGCTGCCCAATGTAACACCATAGCATATCATTGTTAGTAATGCTAGGGATAGGGGCGACGCAGCCAGTAAGAAGCAAACATACACTAAGAACAAAGAGCACGATTGTATTAAAAACAAGGTAACACTGCCATTTTAAAAAGTATGCGAATGTGTATGCATGAATAGAGGAATGAGAAAACGTAGGAATAGATACATACAAGGAAAGGCAAAATCATACCTGTGGAAATACCCTGTCATCATTGTTTAGTCAATATTGAAGTGGCATTGGTACAGAGAGACCAAGGAAGACTTGTTAGGAATTAAGAGAAAAAACAGTGCAAAACGTTTGCTTTACTACCATGAAAACGAGACAAAAATGCAATAATACAGAAACTAAAAACTTAGGAAATTGGAAACAAAGAGATGAGTTAGCCAAACAATGCCTTGAACAGTGTAACTTGCATCACACATAGAACAACTAAGATACAATTCCAGGAATGGAAATTATGAGCATAAAATACCACAAATGTAAATATATTCCCAGTATGGCAACTGTTGAGAAACTTATGAAAATGATTATTTGGTGTGAAAACTGAGGATAATATTAACTAAGTCAATAGTATTATTCTACCGTTGTTACAGGAAAACCATGGTAAAAATTGACAATATAGACATCCCACGGTAGATACCTACAGCAAAAAATTAAAGAGCATGTGTGACGTATATAAAAGGCATAACAGAGCGTGTGGCGTAAATAAAAGGCAAGATCCTGCAAGAGATAGAACCTGTACAAGAAGTTAGAATAACCTATATGCGAACCCATGAAGCCAGTTTATGGACAAAGGGGAATGAACACAAAGGTACAATGTTACTTCGATGCAGTATAGGTTATAAAATGCGCCAGGAAAGGGTTGCTGAAAATGCTTTTTTATTATTATTATCACGCATACGGGCATAAAGGATGAATATTCAGAAAAAACAGGTCATCACTGAAATTACTGTTAGGCAAATTGCAATTACTTTATTGTGAAAACTAAGGTCAAGAAGGAGTATTGAAAGAAGAAGGAGTATTGAAACTAAAAAGTAAAGGCACACTGGGAGACCGTTTTTACGGCAAGATATATGGATTATGAATCTGTATGATGCAAAATACTCCAACACGACACTGTATACACGATAAAAAACAATATGTTGCATATATGAACTATTGCATATATGTTTGTGTCATCGATTGTACACCTGATGCAAGGTTGCATAAAACTTGGCAAAGCTGGATACACTGGAAGGCTCTTGAATTGTTTTTTTTTTTGGGAAACCATATTTCAAAAAATTACAATCGGAATAAAAGCAGCCCTCTTGAATGCATCTTGTTATCCAACTATGTTGAAGTTGCTTTTCGTGTTTGGGACTTCAAATCACAGGGCCCAAACTAATGTGACCCTGACTCAAGGTGTTTACAACTTTGTAAACATCTTGGAAGATTATTTTATAGGAGCTTGCAGAAACTGCTGATGGTTACATGTCAGTTCATATGGTAGATATAAGGAAACTTGATATCCCAAGTGTATTACCTCAAGCAATACCAGTGCATTGGAATTCTGATGGTAATTTATATGAATTTATTCTGTATATGTTCCCTAATTTGCTGTTAACACATTTTTATTGCAATACTGTTTTTTTGCCATTGTGTTGTTTTAAAGAAGAAGATTTCGCCAAATCTTGTGGACCATCACTTTTTGAAGTTGTCCATTTAAGGTTATGTCTTTTGCCATGTACAGTGTGTCCCAAAAAAGAGGTAGCATCTTTGATCAGGGCTAGCGCTGCGAGTTTAACTCAAATTTACCCGAAACAATTTTTATAATATTACTCGGTAGTCAGCTTAAAAATTGATACCTAGTTTATTATTATTTGTGCATTGAGAATCGAGATATATATTCTGAAAGTTTAAATTTTCCTCCAACCCAAAACCAGAGGTCTAGATTTTTGTCTAAACTGCGTGGATCTCCTAAACCATAGCGTTCTACAAAATTTATTTAATGGTGTTTGGAAACGCACTTAGAAAGAAATCCGAAAATTGAAAATTTAACGCTTATTTATGGATGCAGCCACTTTGAAATGCTTTCTCTTTT
Source organism: Phacellophora camtschatica (assembly GCA_036873815.1). Taxonomy (NCBI): domain Eukaryota; kingdom Metazoa; phylum Cnidaria; class Scyphozoa; order Semaeostomeae; family Ulmaridae; genus Phacellophora; species Phacellophora camtschatica. The sequence goes on along the minus strand of JAYJMH010052825.1, from coordinate 6,663 downwards.
TCATCATTTTTAGCAAAAATCTACCAGTCATGTACAACTGATTTTCAAGATTCTTTTTGTGATCATTTTTCAGAATTTTTTTCAAAAACAAAGTATGTTGTCTGGAACACATATTCAGAAAATCCTAAAACACGATATTTTAAGAACGTAGGCCAAAATTAAAACCTCTGGTTTAGAGTGGAAGGGAAATTGGAAATTTAAATGTTACTATCTAAACTCCCTCAATTCCCTAACGATTAATATCAACAAACCAGATTTTATTTTAAAGTATACTACAGAGGGTTATTTAAAAAATACTTTTTGATGGATTTGAGTGATTTTATCAGCACTAGCCTTAACTAGCTTTTTTTGTGCACCTGGTATAAGACCTTTATTCATAGGATACATTTGGTTAATGTTTTAATCTGGTTTGATTGACAAGGATAATTTTTTTCTGAGTGCTTAAGAGCACTTGCACTTTCCATGCAAAACGGGTCCGCTTTTCCTGACGTATTTAAGAGCACTTGCCCCAGCGGGATGTTTAAGAGGACTTGCACTCGCCGCGAATCGTGGTGCATTGTTCATACTAAGCGGGAGCGCATGGTTAAATGCAAAATTGCAGTTCCACCTTTGTCCACCCTGCAAAGAGCACTTTGCAATCGCCAAAACGTTTTCTGTTCACCGTAAGGCCCATTTTTCACCTTACTAATTCATCATACAATTTTGGATGGGACACGCCCACCATGTATGGTTGCATTTCCTTTACTCCTGTTTGCCGTGCCGTCGTGTATTACATACAGAATTATAACGTGCATTTAAATATTACATATGGTATTGTTTATGTTATTGTTGAGCAACTTGAAACTTTATCTATGATGTCTGCCAGTCTTCGGGCCAGAAAAAAGCAGTCCCATAACTTGGGGAAGATAAGAATTAATAAATTAAAGAAATTTTCTATAAGAGTTGCCCCAATTTGGAACCAGAACTCAAGGAAAATAATTTTTATCATGTACATATCTGTCTTTCCGTTTATAAAATGCACTCCAAAACCAAAAAACAATATTGTGTAAAAACGTTTGTCTTGTACAACACAAAATACAATGTTTCATAACAATTATTGTGCAAGCATTGTAATGTCTGAGATGCGTAAGTCACTTTTTTTAACTCTTGCCAAAAGTTATCAATTTACCCCTTCGGGGTACGTTTCAGATTATGCCATATTTTTTTAAAATTATATGCTGTTTATATATTTCATTATTATATATTATACCATATAATTCTTGCCGAAATGTGGGAGATTTGTTAGATATTTTTAAAGATCAAGCTCGTTTTCTATGGCACGTTACTATTGTTCAAAAGATAATAACCGTATGAAGTTATTAGTTCTGGCTTGTCGTATGGTTCTTGCAATTTAAGATATTAATCGAAAGGGTTTACTTGCCAAATTGTCTAGGCACTGCAGTTTAGATCCAAATTCTCGTTGAGAGCGCGGGTCCGAATCAAGTTGCGAGAAAGACGTACTATAAAGCCCACAGCCAACTCAACCGTCTATCCTTTCGAGGCCGGTAAATGAGTACCAGTGTTTAACACTAGGATAAGTAGTCAAAACTTACCAGGGATTGGAACAACACCCACCCCTATCTGAAAAGATAGTAGCCAATGAAAGAAGAGTCTTCGGGTCACCAACGGCTGTGGCCTACCGATTTACTTACTTATAATTTTAATATGATTGGTACTTATAGATGTTCCTGGTGTTCGTTTGGTTGGAAATCTCCCGTTTTCAGTATCTATTCCACTTCTTCTGCAATGGTTGGAGGCTATTCCAGAGAGAAAAGGTCCGTTTATGTTTGGAAGAGTGCCGATGGCGTTGATCTTTCAAAAAGAGGTCGCAGAAGTACGTATTTTAGCGTGACAACTGAACTTCACCAACTTTTGGGACATTAGAAAGTTATTAATGTAGAGAAATTTCCAAAATATTATATTTTGAAACCAAACAATTATTATTTCTTTCATATAGCAGATTCATATTCCACTATATTGGCCAAAAATTAATACCTACTTATTTCACGTAATCCTTCTATGTATTTTATTTTCACTACCTTCAGAATCTTGCTGCATCTGATGGGACGATGTTACGATCTCGTTTGTCAGTTATGACGCAATACCTTTGTGACGTCAAGAGAGCCATGGTCATGCCAAGCAAAGTATTTGTCCCAGAACCAAAAGTAAGTAAAATTGGCAAAAAACGAAGCTATATCGTTTTTAAATTAAATTCTGAAGTCAATGTGATGATTGTGTACGGAAATTGACTTGACGGAAGTTGTTTGTCAACGCAGTGCATTTCTTGCCAGTTTGGTGATGTTTCTAAGAGCTGCATAAATCATTGTCGGGGCCCTGGGTCCATGATCTTCGTCCCTAAAATAGCCTATCATAATAATTCAAGCGTTGCTACATTGCACGGAGAAAGTAAGTATTAACACACACTAAAAGTCCATCTCCAAATTTTGTTAAATGTATTCAAAACTTTCTCATAACTTTATCGAAATTATTTCAGTTAAATGTTATCTAGAAAGACTGTTTAAAACCCTCTTAATAATAGGTTAATAACGTTAGCTTCTTGCGAGTTCATTTGATGTTTATTGTTAAACTATCATTTCATTTAAAAATATCCAATGGAAGATTTGCTTTTCAGCCCAAAACGTGTGTTCAAGAGACCTTCCCAAAAAGGGTAAAATTATTAAAACATAAATCAACTGTAAAAAATACTACTAAAAATCTATATACAATAAATATGCCGGGTGCTCAAAAAAGGCGGAACATCTTTGACGAGCTACCAAATATTGAAGTGTCCAAAAAATCGCTAAAATTGACTTTTAATTAGTTTAGTCCCTTTGATGTAAATATCAACGTTAATTACTGTAATCCACGCAGTGCACGATTCTGGTATTCAAAGATGCTCCGTTCTTTTGGCACACCTGGTATATCTAAAAATCTAACGTAACAATGAAAAAAATGTAGCCTAAAAAGGTTTACATAAAGAGAATAAAGGACAGAGAATAAGATGCATTTCTCATAAGATGAATAAGATGCATTTAAAGGACAGAGAATAATCAAATATATTTCTCAAGTGCAATTAATATTTAAACGCAGAAATATTATGTAAATAAATATGAATAATTCCACCTGATTGCTCATTAAATTGTTGGAATTAACATAGATTTGTAAGTAAATGCACAGTTTCACGAAATTAAGTCCATTAATTAATAAATGATTTGTGTAGTACTGTGTCTCAAATAAGCACACGATCATCATATCTTTTTCTTTATGGTGGGCAGGTAGCATATAACATAGAAAGGTTAATAAAGATATAACAATTCACAATTTTTTGTCAACTAATGATGATGGGCTAGTTCTATAAGCAAAAAGGTGACACCTGCAAAAATAAAACGATTTGTACCAAACATATAAAAAGTGAGTTGTTAACAGAAGTCAAGCAACATTACTGAGAAATAAAATTCCACATTAAAATCCAAATTGCTATTTGTATTTATTCGTTAGAAAAAGAAAAATTTCACCTTAAATATGTACAATTAAAAAAGTCTGTTAAATTATTGAAAGTACAGAAGGAAAATTAAATACTTGGAAGAAGAAACTCCCTTCTTCATTTTATGAAACTTCTTCACCCACCACCTTCGCCAAAAAGGAGATGGCTCTCTGAGAAAATCAAAATAATTCCGACAAACACGTTTTTCCGACGGGCCTAAATAGAAAAAATACCAGCACCAAAATAGCAGAATTTTTTCGATATAACGCAACGCTTTCAAAACATGTGCAATAGATCGATCGAAAGCCGAGATTCGGCTCTATTTGGCTATGGATTTGGTTTTCTGCGGCAGACCCTTTGTTTTGAGTGATGTATTCTGAAATTCACAAAAATGCTCTAAAAATGCAATCCACACCTCTGCCAACCAAGAAAAGCACCTTGTCTTCTGAAGAAAATTAAGAACGTTTTGCGATGCTACCAACTTTACCCATTCATATCGATAACGACCTTCATCGCTATGGAAAGGGCTTATTGATCGCATGTGAAATGAGGAGCAAGAGGAGTCAAATATTTTGACCTCTCTCCCTAGGCTTTTGCTTCCCGCCATCGCAAAATTTCGAGAATTTGCAGACGCAAATTACCCTATGGTTAGCGGTCTTAACATTTTTCCTCCATGCTATCCTAATATTCTTGTTCTGCAAATTTCTGCCAAAATGTCCTTGTTTTAAATCTGGTTGATCCCTTTCATTTTTACTTCAACTCATTTTTGGCAGCAGTAAAAGCCGGATTAAGGTTATATTTAAACGTGATATATCTTGCATTAGTTCCAAAAAATGTGCAATTATCTATTACGTATACTTTCTTGGATTGTTAGCTTCCTCCTGTATATATTACAATATTTATTGGCCAAGATTCTGAAGCTACGTTTGTATATCCAAAATACCTATCGTCGCAGTAGCATTTTCTGTCATTTGCTTGTTTATCATTTAATTTTTCACATACTTGTCAGCAAATAGTAGTAAATCGACTTCTAAGTTCCCTAAGACTATCAAAAACCTGGACTTGCTCAAATCTTGTTTTTCTTTCTCTGGAGGGGAACTGAAACTTGTAAATGGAAACTGTAGAAATGTGGAAGAGCAGAAAGAGAAGTTTCAGAAATCTTTCATCCTACTCATTTTTTTTAAGTTTAGGCGTGAACAAATCCATAAGAAACCCAGACAGACGCTACTGTTTGAAAATTTCCCTTGCTCGTGAGACTACCGGTGAAACTTTTCTTGTTTTTCCCCAGTATAAATATATTTTTGAAGCACAGCCACATTCAAAATATGTCTTCATTTTATTTCATTTACTTGCTTTTCAAAAGGTGGACGCATGGCTAGTAAACATTGTTCCTCGAAAAGAGCCTCGTATTGACGCCCCGTTCGTTATAGTGGAACAAGTTGTGAAGGCCGTATTTCAGCACAGGAGAAAATACGTAAAGACACCATTGAAGTGAGTATTTTGCATTGGGTTGGCAACAATAGTTATCTTGTATAAACGAAAATAGACAATTACGACAAAGGTGGCTGTCAGGGAATATTTTTAAGAATGCATTGCTTTTAATAATCAAAATTTAATTGACTCGACCTCGTGCCCAGGGATAGTTTGCGTACAGCCGGTTGAACAGTTCCACCGTTTGTACGCAGGCTAGCCTAGGGATAGTTGAAAAATAAATGCCCCTGGTACGTTCCTCGATTTTGCGTCAATAAGCGACTGACTAACAATATGAACACATATGAACCTCTGTTTTTCAAGCTTAACTTGATAATATGGTTTCATTTTGGGACAGTTAAATTCAAAATAGTGGTAACTAACCATTCACAAATAGGGAATGGTGCAGATTAGAGCTACTCAAAAAGCTATTCAATTGTATATCTTAGTCCTTGGCAACATCTTTCCTACTTTGATTAGATTTTCCAATAAGCTTCATTTTATTCTCATGAATGCGAAAGAGATTGTTGTTAATATGATTTCATTTGATGTTGTTTTTTTTCGTAGGTTATTATTCCCCGGACAAGACTCGCTTGTGAATGATCTTTTAAGGTTATCCGGTGTGATACCAACTAAGAGGGCCCACCAACTGACGATGAATGACTTTGACAGTCTTTGCTTGACTTTTCTGGACCTTTGTAAAAAGTACGATTTAAATACAACACCCATGAAAGTAAATAAACCTGACCCTGTCGTTTCAGGTCATGTTGGTAATCAGATCGAGGCCAGTTAGCATTCGTGTAGAGTAGGGATTAGATTGACAGTCTTGTGATTGTTTATGAGCTCTCAAGGCGACTCCAAGCAGAACGTTTTGGATTAACTATAGGATGTGTCTGTACATATCATACTTGTCCAGCAATAAGTTGTGATGGTTGAGCAAAGACTAATGACTAAAAAACCATTCGGGATTTCTATATAAACTTGGCGTAAATTCATAAATTCATGGTTTCCAATTTTCACTGTCTGGTATCGATTAGGGGTATCAAGATCACAATTTCGGTATCAGTTAGGGGTGTGTAATTCTGACTATTTCATTATTTATATTTGCTGATTACTAATTTGAACAAAATACGACCAGAGATATGATATGTTTTAAGATATTAACTGAATTTAAGGGTACAAGTATCTTTACAAGAAGCCGAGGCCACACGTTTTCAGAGAGAGACCCAGCCACTAGTAAAATTGTATGGGTGACAGTTATGTTTAATCTGTGTAACATTTTGATAATTATGTTTGCGGGAGTAGTCATAAAATTGATAAATTGTTTAGAATTGTAACATTTACGACTTTTTTATTGACTTTCTCTTAGGTATGGGGGCGGGGTCGGAAACAATCTTTGGATATGACTGGCCAAATTTAAGGAGGCCGCCCGAACACTTGTGGCCAATTAGAGGGTTACCGAACGTTATGTTAGTCTGCAAGCGTTTTTCAGTAATTTTGCTTAGAACATGCTTAAGCACCCGATTCTCGTAGAGTAGTACACTAATACCTGTACAACTCTTATGTAGATTCCCTCAGTGAACAGTGCACGCTGTTAGTAATACATAACACATGTTATAGAGTTACGCACTGGCAACTGAGAAATCTCTTATTTACAAATAAATCGTCCT
>JAYJMH010052814.1:0-13326 GCA_036873815.1 Phacellophora camtschatica | reverse complement strand
TAAATAACCAAATACATATAAAATTCCTTCTGGAATGGGCGTTACCTCAACCTATTATCCAAAAGAGGCGTTTCCTTAAGAAATATAGGGCGTGGCCCGAAAATTTTTTCCGGGGGCTTTGCCCACGAAGCCCCCCACCCTTGCGCCTGTGGCGCATCCGTTGTCTCCAAGTCGCCTTCGGCAAATAGCAGGAACAGCTGTCTTGCCCTGGCTTCGCCACTGATCGAGAGTATAATGTTTGTCAAAACTTTAATATTTTTTCAAAAGATTCCACAAGTTGCAGCTGAATCTTCCCTTACCATGCGAATCAAATTGCGATTTGGTTTCAGTGTCAAGTTTTTCACCAACCACCATACCAGCCTTATTACACCAGCCCACTTGTTACGGCTACCACCTACTGAGGCAATAGTAAAGTCTAACCAACCTCCAGAACCCTCCTTCAAATGTCTGACAGTCTTGTTTCACTTTTTTACAAACTGGTTTCCAACTTTGAATTTGTTTGAAATCAGAAATGAATGCACAAATATTTGAATCATTGACCAAGAAGCTTACAGTTGTGATAAACAGATCTTAGTTTATAATTAAAATTTGATGACCTGAGCCTGAGAAGAAAAAATCGTTCGGTAAAACTGACAAAAGAAAAGGCCCCAGGAGTTAAACTTTTTGTGAGAACAGCCGGGCCCAATGTTTTCCAGGAGTTTCCCATATTTCGATAGGTTTTTTTACCCGTGGGGGGGGGGTGACTCAACTACCCAGGGCTACGGGACGTGCCACAGTTTTGGGTCGATTCTCGGGTTTGAAATTCCGGGAATGAGGTTGCTTTTTGGGCTGAAAGTTGCGATGATGGGGTTAGTTGTTCTCAAACATCGCTTTCTGTTTTAAATTCAATGCTACCCGAGCAAAAGGTGGTTTTCCTTGATTGGGTCTCCTTTTTCTGAAAAAGTCCCTGAATGGGTATTATCATACTTTTCCACATACACCTGGGTAGTTGAGTACCCCCAGGTTTTTAACAAATTTTGCACTGTCCTTACAAAGTATCAAAAACGCACCTACTAATTTTCTGCAGACTCTACAAAAATGTTGCACCAAAATCCCGGACGGGCATTTTTTATAAAAGGTGTTGTTATAAGCAAACCTTCAAACCTTTACTGAGAAACATTTTTGGTCAGTATAAAAAAAACGCATTTGCAGTTGCTCACTGCCCGGTTAACTTTGTGGCTGGTGCCTTTCCCGGTTAACTTTGAAGCTTTGCATCAAAAGAACGTCAAATAAAATTTGCATTGATGTTGTTGCAGGCTCTCACTATCGCTTCTTGCAGTTGCACAAAAGTTCGTGGCTGTAGCTCAAGAGTTCAATATAGCATTCTTGAGGTAACCTTCAATACAGCATTCTTGAGGTAACCCCAAAGAAAAAAGTCACAAATTGCTAAATCAGGGGAGCGAAGGGGGCAGCAGAAGTCACCTCTTTTGCTAATAACCTTCCCAGGAAACTGTCCCCTCAAATATTGGATAGCTCTATTGCTGGTATGGGCTGGAGCTCCGTCTTGTTGCCACCACACACTGTCTCTTTCAACATTTTGCTCCTGGAAATCTCTTTCAACAACATTGTGTCTTATGATGCGAAGATATTCGCTGGTGATCAGTCTACCTTGAACAAAATGTGGTCCGAAAACTGAACCATTTCTCATCAAACCAATCCACACCATTATCTGCCCAGCACCTAGAATTCCACATAGTGGTTTTCGGGGTGTCCATTGCCAAATTCTGCATACCGAACAAGATTTTTGGAATTAATTCCGAATTTAAACTGAAGATTGCCTCATCAGATTTCACCAAATTCTGAGCGACCATGTCAAGCAACCAGTTACAAAATACCATTCTTCTAGTTTTTGCCTGTGAACAAGAACGTATGGATAAAATTTAATTTCTCTCACAATTCGTACAAAACAGCTCTGTGACAAACGAAGCCCATTGCGCCTGGAACTTCTGAGGCCATTTTGAAGCAGCGCTTCACACTTATGGACAGCGCTGGGATATCAGGCCAATTTATATGCCAAGTTCCAACGACCTCTGACCCATTGCCAACACGAAACATTTCTTTACAAATCCAGACCCTTTGGTCAGTAGTCATTCGAGGCATGATCAAAAACGGAAGATATTAGTCAAAAACCAGCTATTATTTCAGCTTGAAAAGACGCAATTACTTGAGCTCTCAAAGAAATAAAATGCAGCTGAAATGCTTTAAATATTAGCAAATTATGGCGTGCATCAGTGCAAAAGCATGACAGCGCCTTCAAAAACATATTCTCCCATATTTTGAAACCTTTTGAAAAAATTTGAAAAAAGATTTTGAAAATATTTTTAATCTTTACAGCAAGAAAAGTGGAAAGGAGATCCCAAAGCGATCATTGTTTTGTGCGTAACAATTTAGTTCCCCTGATAATCAGCGTGTTCCTTTCCCCATCAAAATGAACCCAGGATCACACTGTTCCAAATGTTATATTTTCTCAATTGAAAACAATTTCACTCGATAGATTGAATTTGAATGAAATCAAGATTCTTTTGATTGCGAAAGGAAGACGCTGATTGTCACGTGTGATGCTAGCTACAGTGAGGATAAAACATTGACCAACGTGATTTGAAGCCTTCTAAGCTTTGATGAAGCCTTCTAAGCAAAATCGCTTGTTACTACAGAAAGAAATGACTGACTATGCTATTTGGAATTTTTGGTCTAGAATCTAGGCAAGAGTATAATTTTCGCAGTAATTTATAACAGAAATTAATCAGCCAAGGAATTACCTTTTTGGAGTTGCGGGCACGGTCCATATGGTTTCAAACGACTTTTTTTACAAATTTTCTAATTACTGTTTTTACCATCCTATTGCTTTCATTAAATTGATACTGTTGGAGTTCTTTCATCGTTTGCTCTCTTGAGGTTGATCCACGAGGCTTTTTCAAAATTTGAGTTCCTCTTGTGAAAATTAGTGGTCGTGCAAATTTTCAAATTGCACGTTTTTTTTGTAAGGAACCTTATTTTAATCTAAAGTATCAAAAGCCGTGGCGTGGCGTGGCGTGGCGTGGTACCATGGATTAGTAATCATGCCAATTTTAAACAAGTATTATTAGGCAATTAATTTCAAAAATAAAAAATCTTTTATGTTAAAAAACTGTAGATTCTCAACGGGTGTAGGCCTAAATAAAATTGACATAATTTTTCAAAACTTACCTGACAAGAATCTTTTCCTCCTTCGACATGACCTGCACATATCATTTGTGGAGTAAACTTTCTGCCTATACTCTCAAAAGTTGACTTACATACTGCAGAATCAGTGATCGGAACCTAAAATGAATAGAAATGGAAAAATTAAAAGAACAAAAGGTGTATATTCATAAACTGGTTAAAATGCAAAAAAGACAAGTCCACCGATAAGATTTAGAGACTCTTAGTAGAAGGGGGAGGGGGGCGAAAAGGATAGTTAGGTCTCATCGAGCAACGAGAGCAGAAAGATGGTTTAGGGAGAAAGTCCCAGAACATACTTTATTTTGCAAAACGTCATTTTCTAAAAAAGTCGACTATGCTTTAATTTACAGCCAGCCGAACCAGGGTCAATCCAGACTTGCTCAAAGTCTATTCCACTTCATTAAAGAAATAGACTTGGAGAAAGTCTAGGGTCAATTTCAATCAGCATGTGGAACCTAATATGAACAAGGAAAATAAAAAATTTAAATTTAAATATCATCGCAAATTTGTGTAGTTAACCGGGGTTGTTATAGGAGATAAAAAAGGGTAGGGCGTTTAATAACTTAACAACAATTAATTGCAAATCGCAAATGTTTTAATTTTCTTTCACAAGGAAAATTTTGCAAAAAGCATGACCTAAAAACAAGAAAAGCACTTGACATTTTGACATTTGATTCTTTAGGGATACAGAACTTCCAGGACCATGACAATTTTGCCGGACTGAAAGTCAACACGGAATTCGTCGTAAATTTAGAGCCATGACAATTTTAGTTTCAATGTCAGACATAACAGCAAAAAAATAAATAAAGCAGATCAAAAATTTTTTTTTTTGTTGTCTGAAATATAAATCTGCCATCGCAGATCTTCGGCAGCTTTAATAACTACTCCAGTCGATCTGTGGCTGTAGAAATATAATATAATTTATGGGCGCCAACAATACACTGGCAATCATTTTCATACATAGCCAAGAATTGCTAAATGATGGAAGGAGATTCGCCTCGTTTTAGAAACATTACAAGTTTGCAAACAATTTTATTGTTTTTTGTTTGTCCACCTAAGACTCATACATTCCGTGGTTTGAATTCGGTCTCCTCTTTCCTCTTGTTTCCCAGTGAATGAATTCAAGCCACGGAATGTAGGACAAGTAGAATGAACAAAAAACAGAAGTGGGAATAAATACAAACTTTACTTTTCCTAAAGCCCGTGAGTCAACTAACCACATAAGTCTACTTTATTTTCTTGCAAAATGATTGGTTGGGCAATTTGATTGGCTATCGCAGCCGGCAGTTCTAGGATGCTATTGATTTTTAGTCTAGGTATCAGGGTGGTACCTGGGGATATTCCCACTGGGTATTTCTTCTAAGAATATCCCCGGGAACAATAAGTCAACATTGCCCTCTTTCCCTTCCCATCTTGCTGAGCCTGACTATGTCTGAAAGAGATCCCAACTGAAAAAAATGAGTACCTTTTCAGAGCGTCCAAAACAAGTATTTTTTATTACCTTCACTGCGTGTAGTATTTCAGGAAAATCTCCAATTACCGCTTGATCCATGCCCCACCCAGCGACAATACAGCTAGTGCCAGACTTGTAGATATTCTTGTTGCTGTATGGAAGACAAATGGGATTAGTTGTACGATCAAACTTCTTAACATTAATTGGTTCCACCAAATGCAGAAGCACAATGTCATAATCGAACGTTTCTTTATGATATTTCTCGTGAAAGATGATTTTGTCAATCTTTCGTACATGTTCATCACCTGCAAAAATAAAATATTTTTCAGTTATTGAGTAAGAATTATTTAAGTGCCCTACATTATCTTGTTTTGGTAATTATGTCAATTTACAAATCTCCTCAGGTAACTTACCACACAACAATCTTGTAGAAAATATTTAAAATGATTTTGCACCTGGGTGAAAACAGCAGCTTCGTGACTCACCACAACAGCAAAAGCAGCTTCGTGACTCACTACTATTCATATATATATGTAATATTAAAGGAAACTTATGACATATAAATAACACAATACAGAAAGATATAACGTTAAAAGATATAGTACACGAGAAAGATATACGGAAAGATATACAAGATATGATACAGAGCGATGTAATCTTCAAGGAAATTTATTATATCAAACAATTCATGCACGAGTTGTTGTTTACTAAATCGGTGAATAAAATTTACTTCCATGTTTTAATCCTTATTTTGTTTTAATCCGTATTGCAATATGGCCGACTGATAAACAACGTAAAATGTTAAAACGCCAACAACAACAAATCAATTGTAAACAACAACAAATCAATTTTATAACGTACCCTCGCGTGTAATATTATACTCTCCAACTCTAAGCAACCAGTTTGATGGTATTTTTCCTCCAGGTTTAACAAAGCAATGTGCTGCAGACAATACCCATCGATCACTTATCAATGTGCCCCCACACCAAATTTGATTGGGAGTTACTTTCTTGGTAATGGCAACCATCCAAGGATACTGGCCTCTTATAGCTTTGCGACCTCCTACAATCCCAGTAGTAACAGGTATGCCACAGTTTTCTTGGTTTATCGAGGCACTGAGTGGTGGCAATGTGACAATGGGACGAGGTATAATCGGTGGAGTATTGGAAAGAGGAGCAGATTTGGGATTCCCAGGTATTATTATGCTGGATGTGGTTACGTTGAGAAATGGAGGTAGCACTACCTTGGGTGTGGTTACGTCAGGAATTGGAGGTATCACTGCTTTGGGTGTGGTTACGTCTGGAATTGGTGGTATTACTACTTTGGGTGTAGTTACGTCTGGAATTGGTGGTATTACTACCTTTGGCGTGGTTACATTAGGAACAACTTTGGGTGTGGTTGCCTTAGGAACTGAAGGTATTACTATCTTTGGCGTGGTTACTTTAGGAACAGGAGGTACAACTACCTTGGGTGTGGTTACCTTAGGAACTGGAGGTATTACTACTTTGGGTGTGGTTACCTTAGGAACTGGAGGTATTACCACCTTGGGTGTGGTTACCTTAGGAACTGGAGGTATTACTACTTTGGGTGTGGTTACTTCAGGAATTGGAGGTATTACTACCTTTGGCGTGGTTACCTTGGGAACTGGAGGTATTACTACTTTGGGTGTGGTTGCTTCAGGAATTGGAGGTTGAACAGGTTCTGTGGTAGGATCTGGCGGCATTACAGTTATAGGTTCTTCTGTGGTAGGTTCTGGGGGCATTACAGTTATAGGTTCTTCTGTGGTAGGATCTGGGGGCATTACAGTTATAGGTTCTTCTGTGGTAGGATCTGGGGGCTTTATTGTTATAGGTTCAGCTGTAGCTGGCTTCGGACGAGGTCGTGGTTTTGCTGAAATAAAACATTTTTTTTATATATATATTACGTCTAAATGTTATGTCAAATTGAATTTTAATCAGATAAGACCACTGAACAATGGCAATTGTCGGTTTGCTACACAGGAGAACGATAAAGTAAAATAAGAAAAAATTTGTCTGTGCTTTTGCGTCCGTACTTAAATAATCCAGTACCATCGGAAACGGGCTGGGGCTCCTCAAAAATTTCAAGAGCTATGTTTATTCAAACATCGATTAATTAAACATTTTTTCTCTATTGTTCTTAGAACAATAAGCACTCCCAATCTGGAACAGCTACCGACAGTACTGTAATTATATATATATAAACACAAAAACTTGCAACTGCCAACAAAAATGAATTCAAGACAAGATACAGAAACCATACCGCATCATTCCGACACGACAAACACAGAAACTCGACAGAACTTAGTAAATACATCTGGACACTCAAAGACAACAACATCGATTATTCAATTTCCTGGCGAACAGTATCATCCCATTCAACATACAACCCATCAAGCAAAAGGTGCAATCTTTGCCTCAAAGAAAGGTTTTTCATTATCTGCCGCCCCGACACAGGAACACTGAACAAAAGGAACAAACTTGTATCTTCTTGCCGACATAGGAACAAAGCCCTATTGTGCAACACATGACTTAACACTTTACTTAACGCCTTACTTTTATAGACATCTTTGTAAGAGAAATTTCGTTCATTTACATACTACGCTCTACTTATATGACGGACAAATCAGCATACTGATTATATATATACATACATTATTATGAACAAGAGAGTTAATCTTTTTTGTTGTACATTTTGATATAGAATTTTTGTTCTAATTTGAACAAAAGGAGCCTCTTGGCAAATGTACGAAAAAAACTTTTACTACAAGCAACTTTTTAAAATCCAGAACACAGTAGGAACGATTGTATTTTTCCAAATTACTTTTGGTAGCATATCGCCATGAAGGTAGTCTTAATAATTTCTTAGACAACAACTTAATATCCTGGAACTTTCTCATGCAACCATCTGTCATGGGTACTCATATAATTAATACAAGACACATAACTTCATCAACTGGATCTTTCTTGGTAAAATATCCGTTTCCCTGTTTTTCTTCTTGTGTTATTTACTGTATACATTGCAAAAAATGCGACGCCCTATACACCCTCAAAACAAAGAGACAGATCAACTCCCGCTTCAACGAACACATGCACAACCATTTTTTTTGGCTCTTGGCTTTCTATCACCCATGGATTTGTAATGTGTCTTACTACCCATGAGTGGCATTCATTCTTGAGTGTTTTCTATTTTTTGATTTCTCTTGACCCATGCATTTTTATTGTGTCCTACCACCCATACCATAAATCCTCGAATAAGCTCCTGGGGGTTTATTTAAAAAAATCTATTTTTGCGTGGAGGTTTATTTGATGGGGGGGGGGGGGGCTTATTCGAAGGAGGGGACTTTTAAATATTACGGTAGTTCAGTTGACGTTGAAAGTTTCTCGACAGATTTTAGGAGAAATTTGATGTGGATTTATGAAATAAAGTGTAACTCATATCTTCTTTTTTGCTTGTATTTGTATTTCCCTGCATCAAACCAAACGAATGTCATGCTTGTTTTGAATTTCGAGCCCATTCTTTCTTCCGTACCTACAAGCCACGCGAAGGAACTCTCTAAATTTTAATACGTACCAGGGAAGCTAAATTTAGTTATGTTAGAATGGCTTGCAAAGGTTGAAATTTTGTTACAGAGCAGTGCTATTATTGCTTTGTATACGCCAATAAGCCACCCACCATCTGAATAATTATAGATTTGATCAAGGCTACCATAATTGTTTTTTGTAAAAATATACTTATTTCAAGTTACCAGTATCTTTATGTAGAAACCCATTCTATTGATCTCCTAGTTTCTTTCTTGAATTAATAGAGCAGTGCAATAATCATTGCTCTGAGATTTCTTGCAGATGTGTAAGTTTGCGAATCAATTTTCTTTAATTTGTTTGAAAGTTATGTATTTTTCTCATATAAACATTCCGTTTCATTTGTTTTCTTAATCAAATTTACATTATGAGAAATTGCCTTGAGTCCTTAATTTTTTGTCACATTATGAGAAATTTAGTCCAAATTGCCTTTGCATTTTTTATTTGTTTTTTTGTTTTTGCATGGTGTTATATAGAATGTTCATTTTCAGGGATAGATGTCTTTATTGGCGTGTTCAATTGAATTTTGTTAATGAAGATATTGTATATGTCTTACGGAGGTAAAACAAATTCTAGCAATGATTTTGTAACACTTTCATTTTTGTCAAAATTTGTTAATTTCGATAAATATTAATTAACTAATTTTGGTAAACTAAAGAATCGCAGGCGATTACAATTTATCACGGATCATATTATATTCTAATTTGATGAAATATTGTAATTATTTAAAGTTAATGCTACATATGCTACATATTGAGGAAATTAATTGTCTTGTAAAAGAGAAAGGTATGTGTATATAATATGCTAACGATAGCAAATTACGCAACATCATTATTGCAGAATTGATGAAGGTAGAAGAACATACAAATTTATTGATGTTACTGAAAGAAAGTATTTAAATATTCTCTTAAAGAGTTGCATATCCCAAAGAATATTCTTTCTTAATAAATATAAATAGCACCTGATTACAATGCAAATAATTAATGGCATCTACGCTATTGCGATTCGTGAAATAGCGTCAGTGAAAAGCATAACTGTTGTGAGAAAATGTCTTGTCAGAAAATCATATTTTGAACCAACTCAAATTTTTTGATAGTTTTAACTCTGATGATAATTGTTCTAAGATTTCGAAAAGATTAATGTCTGTTACTTTTAAAGTTTAGTGAAAAAATTAATTGTTTGTTTAAATTGTCTTTTTTCGTCAGCGTGAAAGAGAACACAAAACTATGTGATATTCTAAGTGGGTATATCGATCCGGAAAAATCTGATCCTGTTGTTAGATACAGGTGTGTTAACTGTTATCCACATATATACTTTATGACCTTTGATTAGTCGAAGATATGAATAATAGTAGAAAAATTCTATAGAGTTGTTTGAGATCATTTTTGAGAAACAAAATTTAGCTTCTTTGTTTATTTTGACTTGATTTTTGAGTTAAATGATGTGAGAATCTTTGAAAGCAACTTCTAATTGTTTTTAGTTAATTATAACCAGCTGTAGATTCTTAATTTATTTTTATTAGGCTCTTGATAAATAGTAAACTTTATATTTTCTCTTGATATTTTTTAATATACGAGGGAATTTGGAAATTTAACTTTTTTCAAACGATTATGCCGATTATGTCAAGATAAATTTATTTTTAGTTTAAAAAGCTATCTTGATGCCAGCATAGAGAAAATTAACTTCTATTTAAAGAAAGAAAGAACCAGGACTCCGGGGTGAGTTTACCATTATTTTGCTTTTTCTCCAAATTATTGTTGCAATGCTTCTTTCATCGTGTAATTACGTCATTATTCTTTTATGTCATTAAAATGTAAATATTTTCTACAGTCTTTTCCATTGTTGCTGAAAAATCAATTTTTGGTATTGGTAACAAAAACAAACTTATAATTTTTCAAACGATTTTAAATCTTTTTGGTAGCATTTACAGCATATTTAAGAGCAGAGACAAATTTTGGATCGACCAATCAGGCAGGTTGTTATGATTTTGCATCTAATGAAGAGGCCTTCATTATATTTTAGATTTTGGTAAATGTTATTTTTTTCAACTTGCTTTTGCTGTTTGGGAAAAGGGGCTCACCACTCACCACGTTTTGCTTGAAGGCAATTTTATCCTTTATCAAAAAGTAAAAATTTTTTAATTTTAATTTTATATTAAGTTTAAAAGATGTCTACCTGGGCACTGAACCCTGCTCCTTGCCGTTCCGCAAAATACACATTTCCCGTCCTTCTCTTTTGGCGAAAAGGGCCTTTTGTGCCCAAGCCCACGTTTAGGAAAAGTTCATGCTTTTCCTTTGGTTTCCCATAAAGAAATTTTTTGAAGAAGTATTATACCAGCCAACTGGCTCCAAGAAGGTAAGTGACGAGTATTTTATTACTATACCGGGTGATTAAAAATACGCTACTGCGTTTGTTGCATCATAACGAGGAAATTAACAATGGAAAGTCTATCTTAGCTTCAAACATATTGGGTTTATCCATTGCCTCAACAGAGGGGCCTGAATAGAAATTTATTTGAAAAATACTCTTCCTAATAACGTAGAAATATTGGAGAAATTAGGATGTTCCAATAAAATGTGACATTAGATCACATAATGATGTGATATTAGGATGTGATATATCACAACACATCTCTGGATTTATGCATTCGCAAAATTTCATCGACACCTCTTTTGGACCCTTTTCCAACAGTCTAAGCATTCTATTTTTTGACAGATCTGTTACTTTCTGGCTATTGAAACATAAAATGGTTCATTAGTTTATGAAACTAATTATTTTGGACTTTCAGTGGCAGAACCATGGTAATGAACAATGTTAAATGTTAATTAACCAAATCGGCCAAGTATGTTTCAAACTACAGCAAATCAAACACCGCATCTTTTTTTACTCACCCGGCATATTCCTTTCGATCCGAACTCACCATCGAAACAACAACAATTCTAAGATATTGTTGAAAAATGCTGCAAGGCTGCATTTTGTACAAGGTCAGGACCAGCATTTTATTACTATATTTTCCTTTCGATTCAACCTCACCTTCAAAACAGCATGAAATTTTGAGATCTTGTTGAACAACTGCTACGCTACATTTCGAGAAAGTCAGAGCCCGGATAAAAGCAATAATCTTTTCTTAAAAATGCTTGGAAATGCTATCTCAAAAATACTTGTAGCAATTCTAATGCCGACATTTGTATGCCTTAGTCTGGGAAATCCCCTGATTGATGCAAATCACGGGGCAAGCTGCTCTATTGTTCGGAGAAGCATTTTTTGCTCAAAATTATTGGTGGGAGATGGCGTTATCACCATCCAAGTTTGATAGATTTAGGTCACACAAAAATATCAACAATTTTTTACATTTTACCCAATTTCACCCCATTTTACCCAATTCTTCATGCAATAAAATATTAAATTCCTTAATCATGCAACAATTCATACATTAAAATATTCATTTATATCTAAGTAGGTAGGGAAGATGTGAATCTAAACATAATATGTTTTTAATAAACATTTATAATTCATTTTGCCCAATAACAGTTCAACAATATGGTCGTTTCTAGTCTGTCTTTTTAGGTTTGGACAGCTAAGACTTTTTCCTATCTATCTTGTGTTTCAAAAAGAAAAGCCTTCGGTCCTCCCTGGTATTAATCCCTTTTTTCACAGCACAGCTAGAGCAAAGCGGCGTGAAAAACAAAAAAAAGCTAACAAAAATGTCGAAGGTAAAACCACATGGTGGGCACGAGTTTGACGATGTGGTGGAGCTTGTAAGAGAGATCTAAACATTTGATGAAGATTGCATTAAACATGAGCAGCTGTATAGCGATATTTGGGTTTGGCAAAAGCAATCTGTTATGAATATTTAATTTTATTTAGCAGGTATAGTTTAGTTGATTGACTGCCTGTTCATTTTCTTTCCTTGAATTCAAGATTTTAAATTTAGAAGAACAAAGATAGCTAACATGTAAAATTGAAAACCAACATACTTAAAACGTATTTCAAAACTCAATTGAAAACTAAAACATCCTGTATTGAAAAATGACCTCTTTGACCTGAAAATGTAACCATAGGAAGGGGAGGTCGAAAATTAACAGTAGGGGGACTTCTATTCGGGACCCCAGAGTATTGGTGTTCATTTTCTTCATCCCAGTGGCGCGAAGGCTTATAGCGGCTGATGAAGAGATTTCAGAGTTTGGTGGGTTTGGATTGAGAATAATATATGGTAATAAAATACTGGTAGCTTATCTTGTAGAAACCAGTTTGCTGGCATAGTTCTTCTTTAAAAGATGTTTTATAAAGGAAAACAAATCATGTAATTTTCTTAAAAGTTGGCGTAGGCATGGAAGCCCCTTTTCGGCGCGGAGAAGGACCGAAAGGTTTCTATATTATGCGTGAATCTTCTAAATTTGATATAAAATTAGACTTGGAAAGTGGCGTGTGGTAAGTGGTTTTATCCCATTTTTCCCACAGCTAGAACAAAATGTCAACAGGAATAGAAGCTTCTGATTGGCTGTACGCAGAATCATAGCGAACCGCCTGATTGGTTGATACAAAAGTTGTCCATCTTGATTGGGAGCAAGAAAATTATCTTAACCCTATCCGTCCTAGGCTTTTTGAGAACAACATGTCATAGCTGTTTATTCGCGTATACGCACTACTGAAATTACGCGAATACAATCAAATTCAATCATGTTATCTTCTTCAGCATGCTAAAATGATATTTTTCAATTATTTTTCAAGTTCCTTGATGCAGACATATTTAAAGAATAATAAATTTTGAAACTAGGTTCCCCGAGAAAGCAATGTCTTTACCACCTGGATAAATTTATTGTTGTTGTTTACTTACGCAAGATGTTGTCTTGTAGATAAAGACGAAATTTCAGAGAGATCGGAAACACACAGACACTACTACAACGAAAAACAATAGGTGGTACATTGTGCCCCCCTGTTCAAGATAGGGCTAAACCTTAGACCCCGTTTACACGGTACCGGACAAGTTTTTAGCCGCTCAAGTTTTTGTACGGATAGGTGTACCGTACAAAT
>JAYJMH010052803.1:0-13327 GCA_036873815.1 Phacellophora camtschatica | reverse complement strand
TTCCTTTACAGGACACATGTTGATAACAGCATTTTTTGTTGAAATGTATATCCTGTATACAAATTCTTTATATTATTATTATTATAGAGATTTTTATGTTGTCTGCATTTTGCATCCAAATGTCTTGTAAAAAATGCAAAGCTCATTCATCACATCCCAGCACGAGACATTTTGTATTTGATCTGGCGATGAGTTTGTTTACGTTTTGAGATTAGCCAATCAAGTCACAGGATCGTTATCACATTATCATAAATGCCATTTGGGATTGGCTATTTGCAAATCATAAAAAAATCAACTAGTACCAGAAACGCGAAACTTTTACTACCAAGTCAACAGCCCTCATTTCCCTGATAAAAACACAAACGAAAAATATATATTTTCTTTTCAATCGTTTTACTTTCCAAACTAATTTTCTCCACCATGTGCTGCCAGAACAACTTTAACTACTTTCCAATCCCCCCTCCCTAATTTTATCACAATTTTAGACATAATCTTACCTCCAAATGTAAATAACTTGTCACCAACTATATTTACAGTGTGCCCGACAACTTCTGGCGGTTTATTAATACCATGACTTGCGGGCTGGGACCACGACTTTGTGACCATGTTAAACATCCAGAGGTCATTCACAATCGTGCCATTAGCTGTTTCGCCACCAAATATCACCAAGTATTCCTTGTACACGCCTCCAGCATGTTCAAACCTGCCAGCCTATATAAAATAATGATGTATTTAATACCATAATTTTTAACATGAATTTTTGGTATGCGTTTTCGAGAAATTGAGACTTAATGGCAAGAGTATCGAACTTGGACCTTCTGTTTTCTACACAGTTGCTCTATCGACTGAGCAATTTCACCACGCTGATACTTGTAAGCGTAGCTCATTGATATCCATTCACTGTGGTGATGTATAATATGCATGTCTCACCCACGTTATTTAAACGCAGGTTGGCTCAATTAAAATATTTTCAAAAATATAAAGAAATATAGTTCATACGTAATAATAAGAAAGTTTAATTCCGGGACGAAGTCAGGTATGAGTAACAAAGAAGGTTTTGTTAAACAAAAGCAATATTTTGTTTTCTGAAATTCCCCCCTGTTGTTGTTATTTGCCAGAGAAGCGGAGGCGCATTTTGTAACAATAGTGAAATTGACACTAGTTTCAAAGAGATTATTCATCGAAAACAAAGCGCAACTGGAAAATGAAAACATCTCCTCCACAACATTGTTTATTTTCGTTTTCCAGTTGAGAGAGTTTTGTTTTGTTCTCCATGGATAATCGCTTTGAAACTGGTGTTTTGTTCTCCAGGGAAAATCGCAATTTCACAAATGTTACAAAATTCGCCTCCGCTTCTCTGGCAAATAACAACAACAGGGGGGAATTTCAGAAAACAAAATATTGCGGTTTCAAACATGACAATGCGATTTGAAGGAAAAATTTCACACTCTTGAGTGCACTCAATCAGACAAAAATAAACAAAGCAGCTAGACTTTATGATTTTGTTTGTCATCATTTGCTTGGCTGCGTTGAAAGTATTGAAACCTATTCTTTTCGGTGACAAATCGTATTGTCATATTTGAAACCGCAAACCTAATTGAAAGGTGTGAAATCTGTTTTTTGTACCATGAATCATATTGTTAATTCAGTTCCAAATTCTTTTAAAACAATCAAATTCTAAATTTCTAAAATAGACTTGGGAAAAGAGTTCTCCTCACGGGGCATCAAAACTAGATGATGTTTTGATCTCACATGAAAAAGGATAATTTTTCTCGACGTTTTCTGGAAAAGGCATCAAAAGCGACAACAACAGGGCCTAATTTAAGAAGAGCCCTCGAAATTCTGTAAGAAAAGCTGTTACAAAAAATTTAAACATTCAATCTCTTAATTTAGTCTTTCCAAAATTAGTTATGAAAAGTTGAAAAAATTGCACCCAAGAACAACAGTTTAATATTAACTTGGAGCCTTACCGGTTTCAAAAGCGAAGTAGAAAATCTGTGCCATGCATTTGAAGATATATTATACATCAGGGTATCATCAAAAACCTTTGTTAACGAGCGACCTAAAATATAAAAATTTAGTTTATTGAAAATTTGTTAGTAATGGTGGTAATAGCGAGTTAATTTAATGCTGAAATCTCTCAAAGGATATGCAAAACGGTTGAGTTAAGCGGGACTTTAAGTGAGTTCTAGATCTTTAATTGTATATATTTGCAAATAAAATTTCAGTAAATTTCTCCCAAAGTAAGTTATATCTATCTTGTTGAATACTACTCGTAATATGGTCAGATGTATTTGCCTTTCAGCGTGGCTTTCTTTCAATTTTTGGACATAAACAACTACAAAAAAGAATTCAGTTTAACCTAAATATTTCATAAAGGTTCACGATTTATCCATTTAAAGTTGTGCCAAATATCGTGTATAGCCCAAAGAATTTAAAAGCCAACTGAAATCTCATTTGAAACAGTCTAATTCACAGATCCCGATGTCGCATTTCCCGATCACTTACATTTTGACATTGTAATCATCTGCGTGTTTTCGCAGTATGTACTAGGTGAAAACACAAAATGTACAGTACATGCAGATCAAAACCAAAATCTAAAAGTTTTGATGAGACATGGAAAATACGTTGTCTGCGTGTGGTACCATATATAAAAACATAACTAATTGCTTTTAACAAACTTTTTAGTATCAATTGAGCTCAATCTAGAAAACATAGTATTTGACAGTCCATTGTGTGGAAATAAAGTTGCTTTGTGCCACATAGATGTTTGGCAATCTCATAAAAACTCCAACATCCCAAAAAGAGTGGTTCCTGATTGTGATTGAGACTAGCAACTGGGTTTTTTCAAAAATGACCCAGAATGCGCAAAACAAGCCAAAAATAGGCAAAACAAGGATTCACGCCAAAAACAGGTTCAAATATGTCTCTGAGAGGAACACAATCTTCTTGTTTGTTACTTACCACCATGTACCCAAATAGAATCTGTCCCATTAAAATATCCAGCAACGTGGTCAGATCTCGGTTCAAATACTGTTGACTTTGAAGAGAGTCTGTGCCAGGAATTTAAATCAGCATTCGTCAGTGACGAGAGAGAACAGGATTCTCCTGCAAAACCTTCGTTGCACTGACATTTATGTGTATCCTAAATATCAAACAATGTTATGAAATAAAAATAAAAATTGTTCCTTGTGGTAATAGACATATCATACTAAGCAAACAGGTTGTCCCAAGAACATTTCTTCCCGTTTTACCAGAAATAACTAGAACGCAACACAGTGGCTACGCCCTAACATTGCATAATTTGATTCTACATTTCATTACTTAACGAATGGCACAATTCCCTGAAAAATTAGATAAAAAGTGATTGAGTTATTGGCGAAAAGCAAACAAAGCCTAAAATCGAATTTTGACTCCAGGCTGATGTGAAATAGAGGTTTTATTTTCAGGCCTTATATTTGGGAATTTCAATAGACAATTAAAAAAACTTTTTATAAATTTTTAATCACAGAAATACTTTTATATAAAGCCTAAATTTGAAATGAGTTCTTGTAGAATTGCTGTAGAACACTAGAGCTCATTTACGCCAGCCTCAAAACTGTTTCTAACTTTAAAATAGCGAAAAGATGTTGCTCATTTTCAGTGGGTTTCTGTTTGTTTCCTGCTAATAACTCAGTCACTTTTTCGCGGATTTCTATGTGGATTGGACTAATCGTTAAGCTATTTATTACGTAATATGATTATATCAAATAGAAGCGAGACAATTGTGTAAACTTTTTGCTATTTTTAAGCAAACGAGAAACAATTTTTTTGGGACACTCTATGGTATATAACGCTGTTATTGACAGAAATTTTAAACAACAATTCATTTTAACAGGCAACTCTCTCCATGTACCAGATAGACAAGAAAAAGTTCCGCCATTTGCTGGGTTATTCTGCAAATTCTATATCTTACTAGACCATAAAAGAATGACTGAAAGGTTAACTTTCTACGATAATTCTAAAGCATACAAATAACAAAATTAAAAATAAAGGGTTTCTCTAGATTTCGAAGTGAACTGACATTATCGAAAATCCATTTCGTGAATTCAACGCTACCACGTGAAATCAATAAAACAGATGCGAAGTTTAAATGACCAATAAAACTTTTTAGTTTTCGCTTTGAATTACCATGCTTTCACACTTCCCATCTGTCTGATCGACTTCATGCGGCAGCATTTAATTCACGGAATGGACTTTCCAAAAATATTTTCGAAATCTAAAGAAACACATTAATTGTATTTTTGCTATTTTGGTGCGAAATTATCACAAATAACAAAATCAAAAATAATATGTTTCCTTAGATATTGAAATGAATTTCAAACATTTCTGGAAGTCTGGAAAGTCCATCGCCTGAATTAAACGGATTAAACGCTACTGATGAAGTCGATCAGACAGATTTGAAGTGTAAAAACATGAACATTCAAAACAAAGGCTACATTACGTTTCATTAGCCATATTTACATTTTGCATCCGTCTGATCGACTTATGTGCTGTAGTATTCACGGAATAGACTTTCCAGAAATGTTTTCAATTTATTTCAAAATCTAAAAAAACACGTTATGTTTATTTTCGCTATTCTGATGCTTTAGAATTATCGCAGAAGGTTAAGCGATCTATTTAAATTTAAGTTAATTTTCTTCTTAAAGTAAGTAAGTAAGTTATCGTATTTAACGTGCCTAGCCCGCGAAAGTCTCGAGATGACTTGTTTCAGTAGGAGGCACGGGTCATACAGTTTCAGTTTCAGGCATATACACTTGCTATTCTTGCAAGGTATGGGTTTCTGCGCTTGGCGCAGGGGGATCCCCAAGGGCGACACCGGTCCCTCCTCTCGATGTGACCACACCTCGTGATTCCTTTTGCCTTTGCCCTGAGTTACAGAGAGTTAGCAGCTATCCTCACACTTTCGCAGCAAGAATGACCTTGGTGGGATTCAAACCCGCGACCTTGCGATCGTGAGTCAGGCGTCTTAACCACTAGGCCATCCTTGCTTCATCCTTTGCGTTATTTTTACGGCCAAGTAACAAACAGAATTGGTAGGATAGCCCAGCAAATGGTGGAGCTTTTTTGGTCAACCCGGTTTATGACACGAAATGAACCTGACACGATATGACACGATGTGAACTGTCACGATGACACGATTTTTCAAGATACACTTACCTGATTACAAGTTCCTCTAGAAGTAGCCGTATTGCAATTTGATGGACACCATTCAACGTCACACGCAAATCCTTTGTGGTAAGCAGTACAATCACATTTTCCTTCATTGCAGGAACCAAGATTTGAGCATTTATTTGGGCAATTGTGAACCGAATACGACAGCTCAAAACCATCTGCTTCTTTAGCATAGTCAGTTGAAAGGAGTAACAGAACCTAGGAAGTCAGAAACATGTGTTTTGATAAGATTTGCACTGCACAGGTTCGTGAAAAGCATTCAAAAGTGTCAGCAAAATTTGATAGCAAAATAACAGAACATTTGAAAATCAAAATAATAACGAAGCATGGCTTCGTCACTCTAACTGCTTAGATTTCTTCAGAGTTTTTTGTCAAATCGAAAATAGCAGACCGTTTCGAACAGCACGTCTTCTAGCTGGGGAAATATTGCTGCAGGTGTTCCACAAGGCTCAATTTTAGGAGCTTTACTCTTTACTGTTCCTAAAACACATATCAATGATTTGATTGAAAACTTGAAACGCATTGTAAAATTATTGGCTAATGAAAAACTCCATTTTCTTTATCGTTAGGATCCTAAACTAGATGCTGATGATATGAACCATGACCTGAATCACAGAAAATTATGGGCACATAAATGGATAATATCCTTCAACTCTTGCCCCACAAAGCAACATCAGTGGGTAATATCCTTTAATAACCCTAACCACATGGAGAAAATTTTCTCAACATTGATTATCCTGCAATATTTTTCAACAATTCGCAAGTAATGAAAGTGAATGAACATAAACATTTATGTCTTATACTCAAATCAAAGCTTTCTTCATCCAGTCATATAAATGCAGCCATTGCAAAATTGAGAAAAGTAGTTGGAATGTTGAAGTTTCTCTCAAAATATCTTCCCAGGGAAACCTCTAAGGAAATTTACAAACTTAATGTTAGGCCCGACTTAAACTATAGTGGCATGATTTACCACATTCCAAGAAAAAAGGCCAATCTAGTTAGCTGTGAAAATGTGCTGATGGAAATACTCGAATTGGTGTAGTATCCTTCAATATTGGCAGTACTTGGAGAGGAACCTCTGGTGATAAGCTATATAATGAGTTAGGGTGGCAATCCATTTACTTTCTGTGGTATCGGTTAACTATAGTCCTGTAAATTCTTATGAGAATAGAGAAAACTCTAAGTGCTGGTATCAGAATGTTCGTAATTTCATTTGTGGTTCATTGAAATAAACACTATTCTGCTATTTTAATTTATTTCTCGTGGAGAAAATAGTGCAATCTTCAAAACAGAAATTGTTTGAATTTTCAGCAACATGTTATGGTGAGAGATAATATAGTGAAGAAGCGTAAGGTCTTTCGCCATAAACGTAGACTTGAGTAAAAGTATCTCTTTTTATAAAAGAAATGAATGAGAAAACCTAAAAGAGAGACTTTACTCAAGTCCATCATAAAAGAGGTATATACATAAGTTTCCTGAATAAATTTTTCCCAAAGAGCATTTAAGGATTTCCCAAAATAAGTTTTTAAAGTGAAGACAACCAAGAAGTGTATGTATAGATCCAGCTCATCTACAAATAACTCTGAAACTTTAAAAGAAAGTAAACATCGCCAAACCTCTGAAGAATTCGAAATTATGATGCTTGGTTTGTCATTCCCTGTCAAGCTTGCTCGCAACGGTGAAGCATATGATGGGCCATCAAAAATATACAAAAAATCATAATTGCACTCTAGATCAAGCTTTGAGAATGTCAGAGTCACTGTTTGATTCTTGTGTGGTGCTAAAAATAAGAAAAAGTATATATATTTATCAAAATATCAAGTGATTGAGCTGCTGTAAAGAAATTATTAAAAATAGTGATTTTTTAAACAATTTTGATTACAGTTTTTCTGAATCCTGCATTACTCAGAAGTAGATTTTCATTATAAAGTGTATTTGCCCTTTATCAATCTCAAAATATAAAAAACTTTTTTGAAACTACATAAAAAATAATTTTTTGAATATTTTAAACAAAAAAATATTTTTCCATGTTGGAGACCCCAAAAATTATTTATGATTTTTCTTCCTTTGTAGCAAATACCCTCAAACATTATTGTGAATTTTTGGCATTCCCAAAAAAATACTGACATTATAGTAAACTCAAAAAAAAATACAAAATCTTCAAATTTTTACCCTAAAAAATACTCCATGCATACATGTATGTCATGAAATTAGGCAAGTTCCCCCCGGGATTCGAATTTGAGGTTATAAAAATTTTGTTTATTAGAGAAGTATAGTTTATTATAGTTTATTAGATTTACTGAGAATGAACTAAATTGAAAATATAGTTCATTAAGCATTAGACTAGCTGGATGAGAAAAACTGAGCTTATCAATAAACTGCTGCTAGGGGGGACCAAAGCAAGGTAAAAGGAAAGACCAACTTTGACTGAGGACAAGACTGTCTTCAGGAAAGAACTAAAGACAACTTTGATATCAAGAAGAATGGAGGAAGCTAATTATAAATGTTTGAGTTTACTCAAGAATGGTACCTCAAGTCTTGCCCAGGAAAGGGGTCAAATTTCATTTCTGCCAAAAATATCTGGCTGTAACAAATTTTTAATAACAATTTTAACTTTCAGGTTGCGACACTGCGCTGGGTGTGTAACAAAAAACGAACATGTCATCCATTGTTAAACCTTGTAAATTGTAATACCAATTTCACAGGTGTCAGGCAGTTTCATTCCATTTATTACCTCTTATCAGCCATTCACATCTCAGTTGCCCTGAGTATTGCCCTGACCCATCCATTATGACTCCTGTTGTATCTGTAGAAATAGATTTATGTCCATGACAACTTTTTCCTGTAATGCCCTTGATACTGGAAAACCACAGAAAAATAAACACGCTAAAAATTAATGGTTTCCATTTCCATTTACCATGTCCACACAATAATAATGACGAGTTCGTGATACCGTGTTTTGTGTTTACTTTGGGTATTGATCTGTTATGTTTCCTCAGAAAAACAGAATCCTTCATACTTTCAGTATATTTTTGATTGTTTTCCGATTCAAGATATTTTTCATGGCAACGGCAAAAGTCTAAATCAACTTCGGAGATTGCGGTGTTGTCACAGTGTACCATGTTTGTTCACACTTTTTTGAGCCTTTCTTTTTTTCTTTCTTGCGTGGCCTCGATTATAATAGCGAGTAAAATTAAAAATCTAGCACTGATGCAACAGCATAGTAAAAACGCGTCACTCTGGAAGTAAAACAAGTATTTTCTTTTTGCTCAAAAAGTTTCTGTCATTAAAAATTGTCATCGAAAAGGCCATGGGCATAGAATGTTTAGGCCAACAAAATCAACAACAGAAGAGATGAGCGCACAGATAAACATGACATACTTCTGCTGTTGTCAAGTGCGACAATTCGATGCAAACAAAGTCAATCAAACAGAACAATTTGAACACTCTTGACTAAAAGTAACCTTAGATTATTTTCTTCGTTCAGCTTTATCCATCACTAAAAACCTCGATAATGAGTTACTGTCCAAATGCATCCCAACCTCTCCCACACAGCACTGCACCGACATCAGAATAATTTAGGCCTGTTTTACTTTCAAGAAAACTTACATCCTTCACAGAATGTCATGAATTGCGCAGACTTCCGGTTAAGCGATTTGTTATCCTGAAGAATGGTCTTTAGCAAGCATTTGGACACTTTGAAATGCAGTCATCCAAATCAAAATAAATAAAACATTTCATGTTCCTTTTCCCAACACACGTTTTTTTTATAAGAAACCTAGTAATTAAGGTTTCTTAATTTTAAAGCAGATTTAGTATGTGATTTTAAAGCAGTAAGAATTTCTTAATGAGTTTCTCATTCTACCAGTTTTTGAAATATTGAAGTATTTTAGACGTGATCAACACCTCATTCAGGACCAAAAAACTGTAAGCTCGTAGTTTAGCCGGAACAATATGAAAGAGTTTTTATGAATTCTTGAAAGATGCTACATTTTTACATTATTTGGCCTTCTAGATCATCATAAACAACTTTTTGCTATAGACTAGATTCAAAGAATCGTTTCAATTTAACTGCAGGTCTCTTTGCGGCTTTAAACAAAAAAAAAACTGTGTATGTTTTCGTTGCCTTGTGCCTAAATTTATTGCTGACTAAATTTCTCCTCTGCTTAAAAATTAACCAAAACCAAAAATATCTGTAGAAACTCCTTTAAAAGCCTCTTTGTTTTTTAAGCTTCCCTACCATGAAATAAATCAAATCATCAATGCAAAATTCAATTAAGATTTTGGGACCAATTTTTGATTCTATTATGTATATCGGGTGTTGAAAAGACACATCGACAAGTGTTCATCATGAGCGATAGAAAACATACGAAATTTTAAGAAATTTTAATCATTGCACATTTTGATTAAAAGGAAAGCTATATGGGGTCCTTGGGCAGTGCAAGGAGAAACTTTTACAGACCACGCCCCTCAGATTGACTTAACATATGAGCACACCCTCTGACAACAATCCATCACAAGAATTTATAACTTAAAATTCAAAAAACACATTCAAATTAAAGAACTCATATCATTTAAAAACTATCGTCACAAGATTTAATATTTCATGCTTATAACTTGCGCTACAGCAGAATGCATGGTTCAAAAAGTGTTTTGCCATTTTCGGGCCCGATTTTTGCATTTTGAGCCCCAAAAGGAATAAATTTGTTACGTTCAGTCTTTACTTATGAATAAATTATTAAAGCATTTCTTATGAATGGAAAGTGCCGGAGCGCCGATTGGGGAATGAGGTCAGTTGCCCTCCCACTTTTTATCAAATATTAGATTTTGGTATAGTTGATTGGGGTAAAAGGAAAGTAATAAACGTTCAAAGTTCCTACGCGACTGTGGAAATAGATGACTTAACAAACATGATAGTAAAAAAATTAAGCATTACAAAGTGCATGGTTACAGAACTGCTCAATAGCTTATTTTCAAAGTCATTGCAAAAACCTGCACAAATATTGTCATATCGCCGTTGCATACCCCGTCGCTGGGAATGATGCTCAATATATTTAATTTGTCATCCAGTTGAAACAAAGGTTCTTATGTGATATGACACCTTTAACATAACGATGGCTGAGAGATATGGTAAAGATGAGTTGATTAAGGGCCTGTTTATAAAGATAAAATCATCCCACCTTCCAGCCCAGCAGCTGAGAGGTGAAATCTAGCCTCCCTATAGAAACCAATGCAATTTTGATCTGGGAAACGTTTTATCCCACTCGAGCGAGATCCAGCTCACAGTTTGCTGGATCTCACCTGGGTAGGATGAAATTTTCCCACAAAAAACGGCTGGCTGGCATGAAATTTTCCATATAAACACATCAATTTCATCCTACCTTTCAGGTGGGATAATGGGCTCGAAGTTGGGATAATTTCGTCCATATAAACAGGCCCTCACTTAATAACTATTATCCAGGGGGGGGGGACAATTGACTTGGGCAGGGGGCGTTTCCAATATTTTTGGGTAACATATTAATAAATAACAAAGAAATGATCTTATGAGCAGTAAAATTGCATCATAGCATGTACCATACCATTATATTTGGGTTTGCGTGTTCGTTCTATTATATTTTTGGGTCAGCTCAAGATTTCCTCGGACATGCGCAAGTTGGTACTGCCTCCTCCCCCTGTGGTACTGCCCCCTTCCCTAGCGAGCTACAACAATGGCAACAATCAGCCTGAAGGTTTTTATATTTGTTAGATTCTTTTGTGAAGGTCTCTAGTGTATTCCCGCTGCTTTATTGTCTTCGTTGTCTTCGTTGTCGTATAATTCTTTAGTCATGAAACCCAATTTTTTAACAGGTAATTGCAGGTAGCAGCTATCTATTTTGATTTCGGCTTTTTTTAATAGAACGACGTGAAGCGAGAGGTGGGCTGTAATATCTGTCGTTTAGCTATAATTTTGAACAATGCAGGACGCAGTTTGTTTACTGCTAACAATAAAGCCACATGCATTTGTCAGGCGTTATGAGAACTTGATAAAGATATGAAAAATGAATCAAATGTGATGTAGAATAGAAACGATTTTTACATTCAAATTTATACAGCTGGAATATCTATAGCTGGAATAGCTATGTTTTGAGGTAAAATTTTGAGATAAGAAAGCTGGTGGTCAACTTGGAATTGTTGCTTGCGGAGTCCTGGCGAGAAGAAACGTTGGAAGTAAGTCAAATATTTTTGTCATAAACTGGCTGGAAGTTTCATCTGAGATGATATGATAACGTTTTAAATTAGAAATTAAATATAGGCTGACATTCGTACAGCAGACATGCTTTATTTTGAGATAGAAGATTAAGATAGCACTGAAAATTGGCCAGGAATCAGGAATAAAAATGTTGCTTCGTGAAGTCCTGAGAAAAATTTTGAAGATAAGCCGAATATCTCGCTATGAATCTACAGTTGTGAACATGATGCTGGAATCATGATTAAAATGTTTACAAACTATGGCATAAATTTTCCGTGCGGCTGATCAATTCAATTCAATGCTTTCTGTTCTCGTAATGATTGTCTTAATTCAAAAAATCAGGTTCTTTAAGCAGAACATAGTTGTGAGAAACCTAGCAAAGTTATAAGGTACTGAGATCATAACAAAGTCAACAAATGTTTAGCAGCACTGGAACACAGAATCTACAAAATGTGTCAGATGCTCATTTTGTTAGTAGTAATTTTGTAACATTTTATGAATTGATTGTTGTTAGTTCTGTTTATTGAAGAAACATGTTAAAACTTTCGGTGGTAGGCCGACTGACACTCAATCATAGTTTCTTAGAAAAAATAGTGTACTGCTAACAACATAACATATTTTGAAAGGTCTGCGAAATTCATCAAGCAATCAAGCAAATATTTTGAATATTTTTTATTAGCAAGAAAAAAGAGATTTCGTAGTGTTGTTACTTTTAGGGTCCCTAATTGCCGCTTATTAGGATTTGGAAACATTTCCCCCATAATTACCCAAAATATTTTTCTTTAGGTAAGTAATAATTCATGCCTTTTAGATATTTTCTTGCATTAATTTAAATGAGGCATCAATACACGCATTTTAACCCATTTATACCCCCCTTAGTATTTCACATCAAAGGATAGTTTCCAACCCCCCTCCTATTAATTCCAACCCCCCCAGCAATTAGATACCCAAGAGTAAATGCAATGTTATGATGATGCGACGAAGGTGACGGCTACGAAATTTCGCTATAAAAGGGACCAGAGACGAAGGAACCGGGGGGCACTAGGAGCCTGTGCCCCCTCACTTTTTGGCAAACATGGAAAAATTGCCCTCAAAATTGAAATTTGTGCCCTTTTTCACCTGAAAAATTGAAAAGCGCCCTTTTTTACTGCGATAAAATTGAAATGTGCCCTTCTATATCAAATTTTTCTTTTAAAGCCCCCCTTTTAGTCCCAAAAAATAGATTCAAGGTCCCTTTTCTCGAAGATTAATAAAAAAAAATCGCATTGTCGCAATATTGAAAAAAATTGTTATAAGAAAATGCTTTAAAAAGTGCCCTTAAAAAGCGGTAGTCTGTGGTGAATGCAAAGATAAAGTCTTTGGCTATTTCAGATGGAGCACGGAGAAGGCTTGATAAATTTTGTGAAGTACTTGTTAATGGTCAGAATTTCAATTTTCTAATTTATCGAAATAGGTTGAAAAAATGAAGGGGAAGGAAAAATTCATATTTCTTTGGATTAATTTTGTTTTTAATTTTTGGCAAGTTCCACATTATTTTTCCATCAGTCTTAGATATATGTACGACATGATAAAACTTACCTTCTGTTTAATTTTAAATGCTGAGATTACAGACAGTTTTTAGAATACTGCTTGAGATCGTTGATTTTCAAAAGCTTCATGACATATTAAAATGCCAAAAAGGCCGTTTCCATCCTTTCCCGAGAGTCTAAGGAGGTGGTTATACAAAATTACTAGCCCCCATACCCCCGTCAGTAATTTTCCGGCCGAATTTTTAGGGCTGGTGACACCGCTGATTGGAGATAGGCGAGGCAGTGGCGAAGCTAGAGGTCCTGCTGGTCCTGCCCGGCAGGACTAACAATTTTCAAAGATTACAAATTTGAAAAT
>JAYJMH010052792.1:0-13328 GCA_036873815.1 Phacellophora camtschatica | reverse complement strand
TTTTGAGGGCAATTTTTCCATGTTTGCAAAAAGTGGGGGGGGGGGGCACGTGCCCCTAGTGCCCCCCGGTTCCTACGTCTCTGCTGAGCATGTTCTTAATTTGTTCTCATTTTTTTGACAATTCGAGCCTCGATGCTCTTATAAAGTGTATTCTTATAAAATAAGATTGTATTATATTACTATTATATACTTTTTTCCTATTTTCTAGCTAAGTTTTTATCTAACCAATTTATGTGCTAAAAGACGATTCTTTCAAAAATTTTAGTGGATGACATAAAGGGGGCTCGGGAAAAAAGTTATAAAGTAACGCCGCTCTTTGGTCTAAAATTACAAAAGCTTTGCCCTTTTTCACCGGTCCTTTTTACGCCGGCCCTTTACCGCCGAGTTGCAAAAATTAACGCCATCAAAGGCCGGCATAGAAAAGGCCGATAAGGAAGTTTAATGGAGGAATATCCATCGGAGGAGCGAACTAACGACTTTTGTAATGAGTCTGAGTCTGCTTGGATTAGCTATGACTGGCTACACGACTCCTGTACAGTCTCTACAGATTGTGTAATAGTTTCTTGACAATTTCAGGTGATTTTTAAAGAAAACAGCCTGTCTTGGGGGCAAAAATGGCCAAGTTATCATTGAATGTACCCCACAGAGATAAGCCTGTTGAATTGAAAATCTTTACGACATTGACAGGTGTCTGTCGTATCCCTGTGCAATGCAAGGCTATTTTCAGGCCTGCCATTATTTGTCATGGTAGACTTATTACGTTGGGTTACATTAGACTGGCTATACAGTCCCTCTATTTTCGCTGTTGTTGTTGTTGATAGCCTTCAATGAGCGATACAGAGACTGTGTAGCCAGTCTAGCGTTACATGGTCGTCGCAAGGGGTGGAAATTACAAAATGATGCTAAAGTCATGGCTGGAGCTGAGGCTGAAGAAAAAATATTCAATTTTGAGAACAAAAATTTGTGTTACCCAACTCTAGGAGATAGATTTTTTGTGGAGGTGTTTAATGACATTTTCCCGGAGGGGTGTATTTCCTAACACAATACATTGACAGGTATGTATCCCCCATGTGCGTGGAATTTTCTTCAAACGTTCTCTACAACTTGTTTCATTACACCCCTGTCGCCTGACTGTTGGAAAAACGTTCAAATAGGATCAAAAGCATTTGTCCCTAACAAGCAGCTGAAGCCAAAAGAATAATCAAATCTGTAATTGAGATTTATTTTGATAATAGTCAAGTCATATAGTACCTAATTTTAGAACAATGAAGTTGTTAGAACAAAGTACATTTTGTGCTTTTTTAAATGAAACTTTACCCGGTGTTAAAGATCACACGGTTTTTTATAAGAACAACCTTTCCTTTATAAGAAACGCCTGGCTGATATTTAGGCCAAATGTTTGGGTATCTCGGAAATTATTTACCTTATGTACAATAAAGGTATGCATGCATTGAGGACTTGACCTGAAACGTACTTTAAAGATGTTTTGAGAAGGATGGGGGGGGGGGTAGCAAGATTGTAAAGATTAATCCAGAAATAATAATAAATCCAGGCTCAAACCAACGCTAGCTGTTCTTATAAGAAAACGTGTAATGCACGTATCTGCCTTGTTTTGGATATGCAGTTGACATCAGCTCTCTCGACTGCCCGTTGAAACAATTGCTATCTTGAGAAAAGAATTAAATTTTTTCCCGTTAGGCCTTCTTGTGCAATCTTTTCTCGTTGGCCCGTTAATTCAAACATTTTCTTTTTCTGTATCTTGAACAGATTTAAATTTCACGCGAGGGTTTGAGATAACGCATGTCAAGTGTAATACTGTATACATTATAAACAAGCATCATTTTAAAACAAATTTTACAATTAATATCTTAATTTACGGCTTAAAATAAAATGTACACTTGTGCTATCTTTTAAAATACAGTCAAAATTCACATAGTTGGTTTAAATAGTTTAACAGAATTTATTTTTACTTCAAAAATTTGTTTCAATAATAAGCAAAATTAAGTAATGTATTATGCTAAATCATGCTGAGTATTCATTTGTAACAACACTGCAAAGGGGGGCATCCATAAAGTACGTACGCACCAAGGTGGTTATTTTTAGATTCCCTCTTCCTTGTACGCAAAAGAACAATGAAGAAGGCTGACAATGACAATAAATGAACGCTTTCGGCTCACCCCCCCCCCCCCCTCAGTGTGTGTGTACTTTATGGATGCCCCCTAGCAACACAACAAGATTATCCCAAAATTACATTTTTTTCAGCATTGAAGCAATGTAATATTGGGAGAGAAGTCCTTGCGTCTTTCTCATATGAATTAAATGTTTTTGCATGTTTCGTTTTTCATTAAAATTTTCAGCTAAAATAATTGTTCTGCTTTTTTGAGTGTGTATTTCATTAAAACTCGTCCATCGGTACTGTAACCTGTGGAATTCTGGAGCCTTTTTGCTTTCGCCATTTGATCCTTCTGTTTTGGAACCAAACTTTGACCTGAATTTCATTTAGGCCCAGCTCAACAGCGAGATATTTTCTTTCTTGTCCGACAACGTATTGTTGATGTTGAAATTCGTGTTCAAGACGGTCCAGTTGCTCAGCGGTGAAAATTGTTCGTTTTCTTTTGTTTCGCTTCGAATCAGGGCTTAATGCCATCGTATTTTCTTGATGAGAAATCATATCGCTGTCATGTGAAACCACGGATCCATGTCCTGAAACAAAAGCAATGTTATCATCACTGACATGTTTATCGAAATAAAAATACGAAGATTAATATTAATGATCAAAATTGTTAACAAAATGTAAAAAACCTCTTTTCATCATAAATATGTCACTGCCTTGCTAGAAAGCATATTATCTAATTTGTTAATTGATTTTGAGCTATGGGAATCCCCAGCCTCGTTACGAACAGCCTCCTAAAAAGGTGTGATTTCACCTTAAATAAGCATATTTTACAGTTGATTGAATTCAACAATGTTTTAGTCGATTTAATGCAATAAAAATCACAGTACAAGAACATAAATCAAAATTCAGTCTCTTTATTCTGTAAAAATCAAATAATTAAATCTCTAATTTATATTAATTAATATAATTTCAAAGCGTCTTCATTCTCTACAACATTAATTTCTCATGAACTGTGTCTCAAAAATTTGTACATGTTTGCAATGCTTTGGAGGAGGAGAAATTGTTTTAATATTTATAATTTGTCTTGTTCTGATAAAGGAAGCTTTAACTTAAATTTTGATACCTTGCCTGACAAAATCGATTTAGCAATCTCTGAGTTATGCGCAATAGAAACCACAGTTTTATATTTAGACAATATTTTCATATAATCCACAGCATTTAAAGCACATTTTGGTCATTTCGTTTTTGCAATGCTTCTGTGGAGGAGCTATAGTTTTAATATTTCTAATTTTGTTTACCTCCAATAAAGGAAGCTTTAACTAAAATTTTGATACCTTGCTTAGCGAAATCTATGTGGTAGTCACCGAGTTATATATAATGAAAACAATAATTTTATATTTAAGACACATTTTAATAAAAGTCACAGCATATAAATCATATTTTGGTTTCTACGTCTAGCAAAAACAAAACCTTAAATATTTAATTACATCAGTTAGTATTAAGTCAAAATATTTTCATTGTATGCAACATAAATTCTCGTAGATGGTCTTTCTAAAAAGTTATGCAAGTTTGCAAAATCTCTGTGGAGGAGCTATAATTTAAATGTTTCTAATTGCTTTTACTTTTAGAAAAGGAAGCTTCAACTTAAATTTTGATACCTTGCTTAGCAAAGTCTATTAAGTAATCGTTGAGTTATATTCAATACGAAACAACAAATTCCCATTTGAACCATATTTTAATAAAAGTTACAGTATACGATTCAAATTCTGGTCTCTATGTCTTTGAAAAAAATGTAACCTTAAGCATTTAATTACATCAATTAGTATCAGGTCATTACTTCTAGTAAACGAAACTTAAACTTTGATTTTTATATCTTGCTTGACAAAATCTACTTAGTAATCACTGAGTTAAGCGTAATGGAAACCAAAATTTTATAGTTAATCCATATTTTAACAACGGTTTGACTGAAGTTTAATCTATATTTTGAAAACATTTTGATTGAAGTTGTTCATAGTTTTGGTGTGAATACAATGTAGTAATACAGCGTTTAAATTTAGCAAGAGTATCCATGATTTTCTTTTAAAGTTGGTGACAATGTGAAAGGCTATTACAAAATCCTTAGATCTGACTATTCAGTTGCAAAATGTTTGGTTATCAAGCAAAAGAAAACATCGGAACTATTGCACGAGAATGCTGAAGCGTTGAACAAAGACAGTATTAAGTTTGTAGATTTTAGCGAAAGGAAAATTTGAAAAATTGAATAGCTGACACGAAAATTGACCAAACATTGATTTTCAGCAAACAAAACTGTTTTGATTTTCCCATAGTGCATGCATGTTAAAAGACATTCAATGGTTCTGTGAAATATCTCTTTAATGAAATTAGCAGGGAAGAGCCCTTATTAAACAAATTTTGGATTATGATTAAATAATCCGAAATTAAATATCAAACGCAAACTAAAGATTTGATGAATAAAAAAGGCATAGCGGTTTTTATGTTATCTTCTCATTCTCTTAGCGCTCTTAGCTAAACACGCTGTCCATTTCATCTCGTATCAATTGTAAGCAAACTGTAAACATAGGCATTTCAACAAAAGTTCGACAATTCGATTCACGTTAATGTAAATACGGAGCCAGTTTTATTCAATCCCTTTGAGTGAGATAGGATATTAAGATACAATGTTTTTCTCTGCTAACAAGCTTATAAGCATTGTTCTCGATTGAGCGACGGGGTTTCTGTGTTGGCAAAAAGAGAAAACAAAAGTAAACACAGCTAAAACAAATTGTTTGCTGATTAATTATTATGTTAAATGCGATTTAATTTAAATCAGTTAAATGATTAAATGGTGAATATTTTGAAACATGACACGCAGTAAAAAAAAACGGACAGAAACGTGACAGAGGGTGGTAAAGGGGATTCCGAATCAAGGGGATAAAAATTTTGAATTTCAGGTCTCACGTTTAAAGATTATAATTTGTTCACGTTTCAAGGGTAAATTTGGTCAGTTGCATTTTACGGACTGAATTTGCTAGCGTTTTCACGCTTCACGGGTTAATTATTAGAGCTAATCATGTCTCATGGAAAAACCCTTTATCACCCTGATGTTATTCATACCACAGAAAAAATGTAAGTTTAAGATATGAACATTTAGGCCAATGGTTCAAATTTGACGGATAGCAAAAAAAATGTCTGGGTTGCCACTGCTCATGTGACCAATTGCCAAATGAGCAACTAACTTTCGTTAGTTTCTCAGAGGTTATCGCACAATTTTTTAAAAACAAAATGTCAATCTGTCAACTGTACCGACATAATCACCAGAGTCCAGAAATTGAATAAATTTTTCAAGCACTCTAGATTAAATCTTATAGTTTTCTACATAGAAGCCTAATAGAATATAAAATGCGATAAAATGAATCTTGTATGCAGAGTAAAAACATGAATAAAAGCACCAAAGTTATCAGAAATAGCAAATAAGAAATAATGGCCTCAATAAACTCTTCCTATATCTTTAGTTTAAGTTAAAAACCAGGCTTGTAAGAGCATTGAACAAATTATGAATCTTGTTACGTTGATTTTTTTAAAGAATGGCAACTAATAATACATAGACATATTGGAATATTTCTCGTAAGTTTATCCAGAATTTAACTTGGTATTAGCGAAAATCATATTGGGCCTCTCTAAAACTTAAAGCTGCTGTTTCTTAAAAATTTGAAATCTTAAATAAATTTAGGTTAGGGTTTAAAATTTAATATGATGTTTGTGCTGAATTTTGACAATACAATGTTTTCATTGAGAACGTTTACGTTCTACAGCAGCTCCCAAAATGATAAGAAGGTCCTATGACACGTTTTATATAATAAACAATTTCGATGAAGGGGTCTACAAACAAAATCAAAAGTTGTTCATGAACCAATGAACTAATTTTCAATAAATTCATTCCAGGTGAGAATAGTTTCCAGGTGACAGTGCGAGTGTCTCTTGCGTATGTGAACAAGGCAGTTATAACTTCAGATCTAAATTATCAAAAATGAGATTCTTTAGCTTGATAAATAAAGCAATTTATGAACCTTGAATGATATGAAAATGCATTGTGTTTATAAATGTGTTGACTACAAATGATCGGTGTCATGGTGAAGATATATCACTCGCAAAAATGCTTTTGAGGACAACAAAACATGCAATGGTAAGTTATTGTGTTCAAGAAATTAGTTTGCCAACATTTGGTCATTACACAAATCATGTTTGCGACTTTTGTTTTCGTTTAATGAGATTATTCGAGATTATTTGAGATGACTTTATAAAGACTTTGTATCATTCGAAATCAAAACAAAAAAGTTATCTTGAAATTAAACTTTGACTCATTTGAAAGATAAACAACCTTTAGCGTGAAGCAAGCACTCAATTCAACATCACCTCATGAAAACGCACATGTTTTGAAAGTAAGCTTGATAATGAAATCAGTGAACCGTGAATCACTTACTTTTCAAAACGGTCCAACTAAAAATGGAAATTTTCTTAAAGAAGCACTTATAGCTAATTACCGGTGAATGTTGATCTAATCCAGCTTCTAAAACAGCCATAATTTTAAACATTTTGCTCAAAAAATTACAAAATACATAAGAATAAAGAATAGCTAAGAATATTATATTACTAAATGTGTCAGGTATTGCCTTTCATCAGTGATGTTTTCATTCTTGGCTAATGTGACAATGTAGATCTTACGTATTTTACACGGAACATTAAATATTATTTGTGGCCAAGTGGCCCCAAGTGGTCCGGACGCTGTGTTTCGAAGCCAAACTCTCTGTGTTCCCTGTGGAAGCGCAAATTCCGTACCGGTTGTCGGAACATCTAACTACGAAACTCACAGCCAACTCAGCTGAATATTCTTTTGTTGGTAGGTCGGTAAATGAGTACCAGCTCAGCTGGGGAAGGAGGTTATCAAACCAGGGAAAGGAGTGGCGCCCTCCCTATCGGAGTGTTGATACGTTTATTAATACGTTGGTGTTAATTAGCTATTTAAAGTTATATTCAATGATTAATATTAAATAAAAAAATTTAAAAAAAAAACTGCCATTGGTTGCAGCTAATGGAAAAGGAGCCTTTATATTGACTTCGACCTAGCGGCCTATTTACTTAATTACTTTAGTACAAGAATACTGAAACAATGTTAAGCAGTTTATAACTATTTTTATAACAAATTTTCAGAAAAGGAAATAATATTTTGGAGATGGAATCTAATCCCATTTAGGCTAGCAGCCACAATCTCTATTGTGGCCCAATCACATCGCTGCTTTATGGCCACATGATAATTGCCTTGTCTATGATTGGTTCTATAATAGAACCGACCAATGGCTGTCAGAATTTTGTCTTTTTTGGCGAAACTTTTAACATTTCTAGAAATGGTTTATATGAAATAAGCAAAAACGTTGTTTACCGTAAACGTCCAAATATACACCCTGGGGTTATACAAGATTAAGATGAAAAAGAATTAACAAGTTTGCATCGTACAACGTTGATAATTCTGCATCCTTAACACTAAAAAAATCAAAGCAACTATAACGATAAAAATTGTTTAAGTTAAGATTCAAACATGAAGAAAACATATATCAAATATCTACGATAAAACAAACTATGGTCGCACTTCTTTAAATCAAACTCGCTTAACTGGAACTGACGGTTAACTCGTACTATTTTGCATAATATCCCTTGAGAGCTTTCAGTGTTGATCTATCGTCGATCATCTCATAAACTTGATATCTTGAACAAGATTTTCATTCCCCTAGAAAGTTGTGAGTGAGTTATCGTATTTAACGTGCCTAGCTTGTGAAAGTCTCGCAGCAGGGGACACGGGTCATACATAACCTATCAGTTTCAGACACATACACTTGCTATTCTTGCACGGTATAGATTTCTGCGCAGGGGGGCCCATCAGGACGACCCCGGTCCTTCCTCTCGATGTGACCACATCTCGTGATTCCTTTTGCATTTGCCTGGAATTACAGAGAGTTAGCAACTCTCCTCACACTTTCGCAGCAAGTATTACCTTGGTGGGATTCGAACCCACAACCTTGCGGTCATGAGTCCG
The DNA here is from genome assembly GCA_036873815.1 of Phacellophora camtschatica. Lineage (NCBI taxonomy): Eukaryota > Metazoa > Cnidaria > Scyphozoa > Semaeostomeae > Ulmaridae > Phacellophora > Phacellophora camtschatica. The sequence goes on along the minus strand of JAYJMH010052792.1, from coordinate 5,124 downwards.
GCGTCTTAACCACTAGGCCATGCTTGCTTAGTTCAAATCGAGACAGCAGAGTTAAACTGCATTTTTAAAGATGTTCGGACATAATTTGTTTCGTTCTTACCTTACAGATTTTTGAAATACGGAAAAGCATGGTAACTTACCAATTCCAAATCTTCTCATCTCTGACATTTTGCATTCGGAGCAACTATTGCAACCAGAGCCAAAATGTTGTTTTTCAATGTGCACCATTGTTGGTTCGTTTAAGCGACGACTGTGTGCTGTCTCGTAGTGATGACTGTGTGCTGTTGGCAGAAATCTAGAATGCCGATTCAAAGGTATACGGTCTGAAAAAGTCGAAGAAAGACTTTCTTGTGGCGAGAAGTGGCTTGGGGAGCAGCATGGATCGCTGATCAATGAAGGAGAGTAGCATGTTCGATAGGGGCAAGGAGAAGACGAGCATTCTCTTGTAGCAGAAGCTTTGGAGGAAAGACAAGTTTCCATGTCCTCGTCTTTTATGCTGTTATTTTTTGCTGGCTTTGAAAGGATGGAATCTATGCTGAATGAGTTTGATTTCTTCTTGTGATTGTAAAAATGTTTGGTTTCGTAGGGTAGTTCATCAACGCTGCTATGCGTGTTGTTGTTGTTGTTGTTGTTATTGTTTTTATCACAGTTGTTTTTGGTTCGGTCATACGTGTTCGACACACCATAAAATGGCGAGGACCTAACAACGTGTTTCGTGTCGCATTCGGAATCACGGTAAAGATGGCGATGGTTGAACCGACAACAGCATTCGCAATTCATTTTCCTGAAAATTTAAGCAATAAGATTACTGAAAATGTCTTGGTTGCTTTGTTTTGACCACTCACCGAGGGGAAATGCGCAATTTCGCTTGTTCGTTCTTTGCGGAGAAACGTAGTCTCCACGCAATGTTACTCGTTTCTTGTTTACGGGAGAAACATCTGGTCGCAAAAGTTTAAAAAGAAACCAGAAAGAAACGGTGCAAAGTTTTAATTCCAACACTGAATAAAATAACAATTCGCATCGTACAAATTACCGTATTCTCTCTGATAAACGCCAGATCCAGCATTTATTAATTTTGCTAAAAATGTCGAAAATTGCTTGGTAGATTATTTGATCTAAAGTCATTTGATCTAAATTTCAGAAGAGAGCGTTTATTGCTATTTTTATGTCGAAAGGAGAGGCGAATTAACAGCAAGGCCGAGTGAAACGATAATGGATTACCATGCTCTCTAGCATAAATGGATAACCCTGATATATCTTCCTATTTGACCTGTTCTAATTGTAATACCATTTAACTTTTCTGAAAAGGGTGTCACATGATAAGGTTACGCAATGCGGAGCGAAGTGAGTGTCCTGTATAACTAAAATTTGGATTCCTGTATCGTTTACATGTAACGAATATACTGTTAGGGATATACTGCAGAAATTTGGGGAAAATTTTAGAAGCCTTTAAGGAGGTCTGCAAAAAAACTAATTTCTCCTCCGTCCCCCCTCGCCATATCTCCCCTCGCCATATATGACCGCTCCTTCAGACTTTTGATGCTTTTGAAATGAACAAGTAAGTAAAAAGCGGCAAATGTTGATTTTATCGCAAGAGATATCAACCAAGAAACTCAGCTAGAAGTCTCTGCTATTTAGGATGAATGAAAAATAAATTGACAAACTTTTTTCAGTTGATTTATAAAAAATGTAAGTAAAAAATCGCACTTATATCAACAAAGTTGTAGTGGTTATCAAAATTATCTAATTATTCACTGTTTCACAAGTGAAACCACAGTCATGGTAACAAAAATGTTTATGAACGAGAACAAAATTTGTGTTTCTCGTAGTTAAATTAGGTTTATTTTGTTTATCTGGAACAGTTTCAAAGTGGAACAGTTTCCCTGTTCTCTCTGATAAAAAGTCAAACTGTAAGTGTTAACTAAGATTGGAACATGCGTACAGAAGTTGGAACGTTTGACATAACTTTGCGTATGAAAATTGGAGCATTTTTAAGCGGAGGGCCCCTTGTAATACAGTCATTTGCCTGAAGGGTCGCCTTCTTAAAGAAATGAAACGAAAAACTAAATTATAAAGATGTTGAATTTACTGAATCGTTATATATTATTTGATAGCAAAACATGATCCCAAAATGTGTTGCAACAAATCAGCATTAATTGCTTTCGGACATGTTGCTTTCGGACATGTTAGAACAACTAACGTAAATGTGAAAATCAATTCTTACATATGTTCGGGAAAAAAAACTAACGAACGTCATATTGAAAAGTATCTTTCATATCAACTTGAAATTCATGACGATAAACATCAAAGCCAACTTACAATGACATAATTAATCAATGCAAAAATCTTGCTTCTGGCGAAAATTGTTCTTGTCTTTGATCGAGGCTTTGTCTTTCTTTCCGATTCTTCTACCTTGCAGTTGCGTAGTTTGATATCTCACTTTTCTCCAATTGCTCTAAAGCAATGCAATGAAAGAAAAAAATCAATGCAAGCAATGCTCTTCTTTCAGTTTCAGACAAAACTCTTTCTTCTCAAAACTCTTTCTTCTCTCAAAACTCTTTCTCTTCTCAAAACTCTTTTTCTTTTCAGAAGTCTATCTTGAAATCAAAGTTTCCTAGCGAGCGCCTCACAAATGATCAACGGATTTATGACTATTTACAAGTCTGATTGCTCTTATATCGAGAATCATAACCTAGCAACATGCGATAGGACACCGTCAATCTTAAATTCGGTATTTATCTAAAATTTAATTGAATGAAAATTGAATGAACTCTTCCTTACACCTCACACCTGTCTATAAGGTTCTCTTTGTCTTCTACATTAACAGGTGTAGCAGAAAACAAAACACAAATTAGCGTTGTATACTTCAGAAGAGATTTTGATTTCTGCTTCATTATTTCTGCCAAATTGCATGTATTCGCAGAAAGGTCAGATATAAAATCTTTCGGGAAGATAAATTCTTCGATTATAATGAGCCATAAATGAGCAGTCGCAGCTGTAACTTCATAACTTGAGCTCTATTCACTCAAACTCCTCAGCAATTAACTCGGAATAATTTGCATATGCATCAGTTAACAGCAGCTTCTAGTTTAGCGTACGTACAGCCTCGATGTAGACTGAGATCGGGCTGGAACTCGAAAACTCGAAAATCAAAATCGATGATGCACGCGTAGGCTATTTTCAGTGTTAGTTTTCACATTCGGATAGCTCGAACCAATTTTTTTCCCCCTAGAAATTTGATTTGCCGAAAATCAACTGTACATCAAAGTATACCCAAAACCCAAATAGGAAATCATTCCGTTGCTCACACATATTTAGCGATTAGCCATCACGAAACAATTCATTCACGAAGAGCGATACAAAGACGATTGGATCCCAAACTATTTTTGCACTAAAAATAAACGTGTATTTTGATAATGTTTTGGTTTGATTGTTGATTTTTAGTCTTTATAAAGGGTCCTTCTTAATCAGCATGCATTGCGTGAGTTTTTGGCAGAAAGCAGCAATTTTAGCAACTTAGAAGCTAAACTTTGCTTACGGAAAGCTGAATCAAAAATAGAAAGCAACCATCGATAGGTAAGAAACGCTTTGCCGTAGAATATAGTTTGTTTTACAAAGTTGAGGAATTTGGCAAAGTTTGTCTTAACGGCTTTTCATATTGCGTCTTGTCTGCTGTCCGCCATGCAAAGAGAAAACAGCAAATCGCGCGCTTGCAAAGGCCCGCAAAGGACTATGGACGGAAGAAACACCGAATCTCAGTTCCCACAAACTATTCTGAAAGCAGCTTGTCTTCTGCATTGCATTTATAATCAGCGTAATTATTCATAATTATCTTCAATTTAAATCCGTGTTTAAATTGAAAAAAGGGAAATTAGTTTTTAATTAGCGTGTTTTAAATGCAAGTGCAAGCTCGAAAATATCTAAGTAATGGATATAAAACTTGCAAACAAACTGATAAAAACACACAGAAAGAAAATAAAAGGACAAAGAGAACTGAAAACGTGGTTCTCCATAGGAAATGCAATAACATCAAACTTGATATAAACTGCAAGCTAATAATTAGGAAAAACGCAACTCGAGCACAGAGATGATAAATGACTAAATTTCAAGTAATTTGATCGGTATACAATGCGCATAGTGTGATTCGTGTTGGTTTTTAATTAGCTTTCAGAGAATTTGGAAAAAGATGAACCATTAAAAGCAATCTATCTCCAGTGGCGTAGCCACAAGTGGGGAAAGGCGGCCCCAAATAACCTTCAAAGATTGCCCTTGTTAGTCTTCAAATCGGTTGAAAATATATGTGGGGAGGGAGGAGGGGGGGAGGGGGGGAGGACTGTGAAGCCCTCCCACAGAATTAACAGATAGGGGGTGCTTGTTGAGCTCGGGGTTGAGCTTTTTGAACCCACACCCTTCATTCACTCAAAAACGCCCAGTTTTTTGTTGTTCCGAAGAAATGATATTCACCTTTTAAAATAAGAATTAGGGAGGGGAGCTCCTTCAACTGCTGAACAGCTAAATCCCTCGCCCTTTCTTCAACACAACTGACGGAGGGTAACAGATGGGAAAAATTGACACAATTATCAGAATGGCAAAAATTAACAAATTAAAAAGACACAACTGTAGAAAGTTGAACAAAAAAAGGAAACATTGTAAAATAAAATAACCAAATAATTCAAAACCAAACTATATCACATTTAACTGATAAGTTAGCGAACAATACGAAAATTTCAAATTTAACAAATCAAATTATGTAAACGCAAAAAACACGTTTATGAACACGATAAAATTATGTAAACGCAAAAAAACACGTTTAACGTTAAGATATAATTCATTCAGGACTAGTTTCTACCAAATCTGTTCTGTGTGTTAAACCACGGGCATTAGGAGAAGTCATATTTTAATCCCATTTCAATTTCTCTCATTCCACCTTTCCTACATTCCGCATTTGGATTTCGCAAGCTCACGGTGCCACAAGTCTAACGGCTGAACGCTGACAGAGTAAATTTAGTAGCCTCGCGTTCGTGTTGTATTCTCAGCAAAAATCTACAATCCACCTTTTCTGAAAAAAGTCTGCCATTATGGAATCTTTTAAAATTTTGAGATAATTCATTTTTGAGGAAATTT
>JAYJMH010052781.1:0-13329 GCA_036873815.1 Phacellophora camtschatica | reverse complement strand
GTGAAAATTTGATTTGCGAATTGACAGGTAGATTTCCTATTGATCCTCAAGAGAAAAGAGATCAACTCAAAGGTGTTATGAAGGACACTCCGACTTACAAGACCAATTTTGACCAGAAGTTGTTGCTGATATGGGAAGGCGTTGAAGCGTCTGTGCTGAAGCGGCTTGTGTCCGTTAATTGAGGTAAGGCAGCTCTTTTATAATGCAGAACAATTATTTTATTATTGTTCATTATTTTTTAGAGTGCAGCAATGTTTTCATGGACATTGTTTTAAGATAACTGTTGTTCTTGTAGACTTTATGATCTTGTCTTTTTCAAGACCAAATTACAACAAAGCGATGGCGGTTCGTGGGGTCATATCTTTAACAAAACAAATTGCAGAACTATAGAAACGTGTCTCAAGTCAAAATTGTGATTAATACAAACTCTGTATATGTACACGAATTTAAACGTCATAATTTCGTTGTGTCTAATTCTAATTGAGTAGTACGAATCATGGATACAACTCGTATTTGATAAAGTAGTCACTGATAGGTAATGATAACCCACCCACTCAGGTTTACGTGATGAAGGGGTCTCACATGCTAAAGTTGTATATGATAAAATAGTCCAACCCACACACTCAAGTTGTTCATGACGAAGTGGTCTCACGCGCTCAAGTTGTATATGATAAAATAGTCCAACCCACACACTCAAGTTGTACACGATTGAAGTGGTCTCACGCGCTCAAGTTTTATATGATAAAGTAGTACAACACACACACTCAAGTTGTACATGATGAAATGGTCTTCCACGCTCAAGTTGTATATGGTAAAGTAGTCCAACCCACACACTCAAGTTGTACATGATGAAGTGGTCTCCCACGCTCAAGTTGTATATGATAAAGTAGTCCAACCCACACACTCAAGTTGTACATGATGAAGTGGTCTCCCACGCTAAAGTTGTATATGATAAAGTAGTACAACACACACACTCAAGTTGTACATGATGAAGTCGTCTCCCACGATAAAGTTGTATATGATAAAGTATTCCAACCCACACACTCAAGTTGTACATGATGAAATGGTCTCCCACGCTCAAGTTGTATATGATAAAGTATTCCAACCCACACACTCAAGTTGTACATGATGAAATGGTCTCCCACGCTTAGGTTGTATATGATAAAGTAGTCCAACTCACACACTAGGGTTTCGTTCGTTACTGTGTTACGTACACACTCATAAGATGGTACTTGATGCAATGGTCGAAACTAATTTCCTAACTATTTTCTCCTCGAAGACCCCATTTGGCGCAGTGGAAAATGATACCGATTGAGGATACTGCAGGGAGTAAATTTAAAGGCACGCATTAAAAAACATTTGTCTCTACGACCATTTTTTATGTATGCTAGCTAGCTAAGGTCACTTTCTGAAAATTTCTGAATAATTTCTGAAGTTGTTGCGTGTTGACATAAATATTTATTGCCTTTACTTGCAGAAAGTTGTTAGAAACTCTTAAATAAATCGGCAGTGAAAATGTCGTAAAATTTCACCAAAGCCTTGGTTCCAAAATATCTTGTCGTAAAAGATGCATGTATTTTGTCTTCATTTGGAATTTTTTATTTTTCAGTTGACAAAAGTTTTTCTCTTTGCAGCTCACTACATAGCTTGGCAATGCTTAGCTAGCTGATCCACTACAGAAAGAAACTATTAAAATATGTAACTATGCAATCTTGACTGCGGACACAAGGTCCTATGTCTTCGGTCGTTCATTTGTTCTCATATTGTTTTCCATTTGATTCACTTCAACTTGTAAGAATATAGTCATTCAAGCGCATAAAAACGTGGAGTGAAACCTAGGACTTCTGTCACAAGTTTAGCTTATACGCTTGTACTCTAAACTGCTTTTAAAAATTTCAATTTCAAATTTTAACAACTTATTTTGAATTAATTGCGCACGTATTCGCTTGTTGTTTTAAATTAATGGGATAAAAGCCCAATGATAAATTATATTAATTTTATAGCAAATTTTACTTTGTTAAATTAGAATTTTTATAAAAAGCAAACCACTGCTTTACACACATTTATTATGAAATTTACAGTAAATGCTTTGGCACTGTCGAAGGCACCTTACCGTTGCCAAAACTTATTCACTTGGTACAGTTATAGCTGTTTGGAAACCAGGCTTTACAACCCCAGCACTGATTTTTGGTGTCCCCAAAAAAGTACCGGGTGCCCAAAAAAAGGTAACAGCTTTGAGCAAGGCTATCGCTGCCAGTTTAACTCAAATGTATTCGAAACAATTTGTAAAACATTTCTTGGTAGTCAACTTAAAATTTGATACCTAGTTTGATATTATTTGTTCATCGAGAGTCAAGATATTAATTCTGAAAGTTCAACTTTGCTTTCAACCCAAAACCAGTTTTCAAAATTTTCGTCTAAACTGCGTCTTTGGATCTTCTAAACCATAGCGTTTTACGAAGTGAATTTATTGGTGCTTGGAAACACACTCAGAAAGAAATCTGAAAACTGAAAATTAAACGCTTACTGTAATAATTCGATTTTCAAAACTCGACCTTTGATACGGGGGGCTTATTCGAGAGGGGGGGGCTTATTCAAAAGTCAGCTTCTCTGAGAGTATTATCTAAAAAAGAGTATGGACATTATTATCTAAAACAGTTAGCAATAAAACTCAACATACGTATGGCCGTACAAACAAGAATTCTGGAAAGTTTGTAATCAATGTGTTTGTTACTGAATCTGACAGAATATCAGAGAGGGAATTATTCAATTTCTGTTTTTAAAAAATAGGGGGGGGGCTTATTAAAAAAATCGCCTTCAAGAGGGGGGCTTATTCGAGAGAAGGGGCCTGATTGAATTATTACAGTATTTATCTATCATTGAAGTGTTTTATCTTTTTTCAGAATTTTACCACAAACCTACCAAAATGAAACCGCCATTTTAGTTTTCAAAATATCTAGTCATGGACAACTGATTTTCAAGGTTCTTTTTGGAATCTTTGTTCAAAAGTGTTTTCAAAAACAAAATATGTTGTCTGGAACACTGTCGTGATTCAGAAAATCCTACAACACGATATTTTGAGAACGTAGGCCAAAATTAAAACCTCTGGTTTTGAGTGGGGGGCAAATTTTAAATTTTCAAAATTATTGTTCCAACTCACAATGCATTGATATCAACACACAAAGTATTTTTATCTTCAAGTTAACTATCGAGGATTACTTTAAAATTTATTTTGGATATATATGAGCAAAATTCTCGCTTTTAGCCTAAAAATCAAATCCGTTACCTTTTTTAGGACACCCAGTAGCTTCGCAGAAAAACATGCGTTTTTCCAAATATTTTGCGACTGTGCAATCTTTCAAAAATGTTAGACTATGAAATCTTTGTCAGCAACTTGTAACGATTTTAACTAAACGCCGTGTAAGGGCTTTTGTCGGAGCCATTTTCATTAGCAAAACTGGTCATACTTCGACAATCTTGACTAGTACGACTCCCAGCTAGACAAAATCCAAGTTTGATCATGGGAATTCGGACGCCGAAATAGTAGTTGCAGATAATTTCCTTTCCTATATTCATAGAATTATTATCTCTATTTGTCATTTTCTTTGTTGTTTTGCTTTTGCAAATTACTCGCGATGCTGCGACTTTTATGTACTCGTGTATTTATACTCATCAACGAAATCTTCAGACATTGTAAATATATTGTGAGCTCTTCAAATATAGTGCGCTCTTCGAAATATTGAGAAATAAATGTTTCCAAAATACGAAAATGGTATTGGTGACGTCACGCGTTTTTGGATACTTCGGTGCTGCTCGGTTTTAATCAGTCGGGACTCGCTTGTTTTAAACTTAAAATGCTTATATATATATATATAAAACCGAGAAGAATTTTCAAAAAATTTCAACAGTATTTTTCTTAACTAATCGGCTTTCATATAAAAAATAGTTTTGGCTTGTCGTTTGTCATTTAATATGGTGGGAAATTATCTGCCACCATGATCTTGGCGTCCAAATTCCCATGTTTTTGTTTGTACGTCTCACTCACTCTGAGGTGAATATGATTTGTTTCAGCCACGGCCGGCGGTTTAGCTCACGGTAACTTTTGTCGAGCCCACGGCAGTGGTAAGGCAGTGAGTTAAACGTCGAACTTGCACCGAATTATCGTCTGACTAAATTAATTTCATTTGTTTCGCCACAGCAGTGCAGTTGTACGACATAAACTAGGCCTAACCATTCTTCAAACTTGAATGTGGAATTCAGTTCAGTATCCTTGGTTAAATTTGCATTTTGATGATTTTTCGAAATTTTACCGACGCGTTTAGTATGATTGTAAGTAAATGATTGTAATTAATAATTTCTAATCAAGGTTTTATAATTGGTAATTTTTACAAACGGATAGATTTTAACGAAACTCGATGCAACTTTGTGCAATATGATTATACCATGTAATTTTTTTGCATCTTGGCTTTAATCTGATGTGATCTTTATCTGATGTGATCTGATGTGATGTGATCGTTTTGAGAGTTAGGCAGTACCCCCTTCCCCCGCCAAAAAAATGTAAACAAGGGCCCTTTGCAACCAGCATTCATTGCGAAAATTTCTGACCTGTTGCGGCCATTTTCGTGGTACATGAAAAGGAATAAGTTCGATGCTGAAATCTGCTCGAATCGTTGCAATAACTTTACAAAATGCAACGGGTAAATGCAGGCGGAATTGTTTTCAGTTCATGTATTTTATGTGAGTTTTTCTCTTGAATTAAGTTTGTTTGTTTTGGCTGCTACTTTGTGTAAAGTAAAACTGTCAAAGATCTACCTATTTCCAATTAACAAACATTTTATTTAAGTTTCCTTTTGCATGGGTGTGGCACATACATATCAACTTGATGTTAAGGATAAACTTACGTTGAAATACTTTCAAGGGCAAAAAACATTCGTGGGAAGAAACTTTCACGTCTGGAAAAAAAACCAAATCTTCGGTTTTTGGAGAAAAAGAAGACGTAATATTTCAGGAATTTTAAATACAATAACGATAATGTTCTCAGTATTTGTTATCCTAAACCATAATTTCAGCACAAGGGCAGTAACAACCTTGAATTTTGAGGCTTTTGGCCATTTCGCGGAATAATCTTTCTCGCGTATTAGATTAAAAACATGAAAACCGCGAAAGTTTCTTCCCGCGAAAGTTTCTTCCCGCGAAAGTATCTCAAACTAATATTGAGTTCTGTCCGCATTTATCTCCTAACGATATAGTATTTTCCGTTTTTTATCTTTGGGCCATATAGGGAGAGATGGTTAGGGGGCCATCAATTTATTACGTACAGGCTGACGATGAAGGGATGGCAAACCGAGAGTAGATTCATCATTTTCAATTTTTTATATTGTTCTTTTGTGTAGAATGGGGAAGGGGTTGGGGGTTAAAAATATTTAAGAGTAGTGTGTACGTATTTTATGGATTGCCCCTAATAGGCGATTCCGAAAAAGATGGCGGCAGAAGGCTTTTTTCCGAGATTCATTGCGTTTAATGATCCAATGCCTATAGAACTATTAATAATTCATAAATCAAACGCAATGAATCACGGGAAGAAAGCCCCTCACTGCCATCTTTTTCCGCATGGCCTATTAACCCTTTCATGTCCGGATTTATTTCTGCTAAACAGGCAAAAAGTTTTATTTTACAGGGGGTAACGCATGTGAATCAACTTAATTCAAAAGATAAACTTACGTTGAAACATCTGAAATTCTGCTCTTACTTACCTCCTGAAAATGCGACATTTTATGTCGTTTGTCAATGGGCCATATGGCCCTTGCCGGGGTGAAAGGGATAAACTTATGTTGGAATATCTGAGATTAATGTAAAGTTCTACCCCCATTTACCTCATGGAAAATATGTCCTTTTAAGTTCAGACCTTCCCGGGGTGAAAGGTTTAATCGTTGAAATAGGGAAGCTGTGGTATAAATTATTTTAACCGCAATCAAGAATTGAATTGACAATTGTATGACGAAAAAGAAAGACAATTAATTTCCAATTTTGAAAAACATTAAATAATACTCAAAATAATATTTGGGTTCTCTACAGAAAAGGCTCAACGTAAAGCCAGTAAATAGAATTTAGAACAAACTGTACACGAAAAAACTATCTGGCCTACAAAAGTGGACATTTTCAGAATTATTACAGTTTTCAATGTACCTTATCAAAGCTTATAAATACAAACCTACAATTTGTGCTTAAAATTAGTTGTTATGTACAATGTTTGTGCTAATATAAATGCTTTACGTTTTCAAGTATCCTTCTCCTTGGTCCAGCTGGAATACCAATATCTTTTAATTGATCATCACTCATATACGGCAATTCCATTATCCCAACTTTTGCTTTCTCGAAAACTTTTGAATATTCCTATACATAAAAATAAATTCGATTTGATTAAGCTTTATTGAGAGACTAGACGTAACTTTGGAGTGGCACAAAGATTTGCTCGAAAAAAGCCTCACTATAGTTTTGACGAGCTGACACGAAGACAGTGTGCCGTAACCAGGGCCGCTGAGAGAAATGACGGGCTCCAAGAAAATTTAAGGTTTGAGGGCCCCCTAATACTTACATTTATAGGATTTAAAGCACTGCCACTCAATTGGGCCCCTGAAATTAGCAGTTGTTGGCTGCGGGCCCAGGTGCAGTTACCCCCTTTTTTCCCCCTTCTCAATAGGGCCTGGCTGTAACAACAGGGAGAAGCTGCCTCAAGTTTTTGTTTAGATTTTTATAATTATTACAATTTAGATTAGATTCTAATTTTTGTCGCTTGATGTGCTAAATTTTTTCAGACCCCAACTTTCCTAACCGCATCTGTCACCTGCCCCCGTTCCATTCTTACTTATCTCTGCATTCGAAAATATGTTCAAACTCAAATGATCAAATCGTCTGTTTGTACTTTCTTTAGCACAAATACCTCCGATACCAACACTCTAGAACACTTTCTGACACAGGAATGTGCCTTTCCTGGTATTGCTTCATTTCCAATGATAGCAATACGGAGAATGGGGGCTGAGCGTATCATGTTTATCGTCAGACCTTTACATTTTGACCCAAAATTGTGCAGCTTTGAAAATATCACTAAAACCTAAGGCATTCAACTGTTACTTTAAGCGTAAATCAAAGGTTTTTTTGCTAGCCAGCTTGTGAATGTAGCTACTCAATGTGGTAATTTTATCTTTAACTTTATTGAAATTGTTAGGCATTTAGTGCATACAAGCCTATGTCCGTCAGTTTGTTAAAGGTAGTGGCTGTACATATGGTGGCGATTACCCTGTTCCCCCACACATGCGTTAATTTTAACATGGTTTATTTTAAATGTGCATGCTCTTGTCCTTATGGAAGTGAATTTATTTTACATAATCCTTGATCATTTATTTGGCCGTATGCGGCTACAAAACGCCCCCAAGTTGTTTCAAAAGTCTCCAAAATCTGGATACAGGCGCTGTTACTCATGCACGAGGGAAGGAAATGGGCACCAGGACTGATGTGATTACCTGATATCCAAGTTCTTCTAAGAGCTTTTGCAGCAACAAGTGTCCGGGATCTTCACCAAAGAACCTACAATATCAAAATGAAGACGTCACTCCTATTTGTAGACTTCTGGAAGAAATACTTTCTTCAGCAAATGAAGGTTTAACATCACGTTAGTGCATGGGCATCAAGAAACGTGAGTTGTTATTCTTCCCTGTGTCCATGTACTCGTGATGTGTGAGTGTGTCCTTGTACCGATGCCGTGATCAGTGAATTTGGTTTTTTTTTCTTTAATAAAACAAAATTATACATGTTGACCCAAAAAAACTATTCACGTTTGCAAGGCAGAAGCTTGAAATCTAAGACTAAAAATCTCACACTGTGCATAAAACGACGTCTGAATAAATAATTTTCCTTTTAAGTTAACTTGGAAGCTTACGGATTGTAAATGAAAAGCCACAAAGCAACACAAATAAACACCGAAGAATGAGTTTTTATTATTTTTATAAAAAAATAAAAACTGTTCTTTTCGCGGATTTCAAGGTACCAAACGGGAATAGTTTTTTTTTGGGTCACCCGGTATAATTTTCTTTTATTTAACAAAAAATTCAAATTCACTTGTTATTGAAAGTTCGGGCGAAGCGTGAACTATGGTTAATTGACATTAATTTTCATGGGGCAAACGTGTCTTCGAGCCTGTTCACGAGGAGGTAGGATTCCCCTAGCACTATAAAGAGTCTTGCACACTGTCTTGCACACCAGTTGTTTATGAAGCGAATAAATCTTTTGTAATAACCATTGTGTAATGTGTTCAAATAGTTTTAGCGCAACTCTAACCATGAAGATTTATATGATCTCGTACCATTCGGTGTAGATTTGCTCCCAAGTCTATTTCGTTGATCAGTAAAGATATGTCACTGCGGAGGAAATACCCTGCGGAGTAGCGACCTCGGGAAAATAAAAACGTTCCTATTTGAAAATAAAAATGTTCCTATTTTCGTGAGGTCTCTCCTCCGCAGAGTATTTTCCTCCGCAGTGACATTTTTATTGATCAACGAAATAGACTTGAAGCAAATCTACATTCGATGTAACCAAGAAGTTACATTTATGTATTGTGTGTAATAATTTATTGGTAGATTTTAATCTAGGTATTACAGTCCAAGGACGTAAAAAGAGATCTTTGGTCAGAATGTATGATTATGATCGTCAGGATCGATGAGAGTATTAGTAACATCAAGTGTACGAGAATGTAAATTGAATCTTTGATTTCTCAATACCAGTGCCCAGTTTCCTTCAGCATGTTTATCACAGTCATCAAATACCGAATTAGCCTCAAATCCAAAAAACCTTATTTCTCGTCTTCAAATGTACATCAAACACATAGTACAGGTATGGCCGCAAACATACTGCAAAGCTACAATACTACTGCAATACTACTGTGGCTATTGAATTGAATGGAATTGCTTAAAGTCAACAAGCGACTGGTAATCATGCAAGAAAATAGGACAGCGGCGATAGCTTTTTGTCGCACCAGTCAAACTGCAGAAGCTAGAAATAGAGTGATTTGATTGGCTAACTAATTTTCTTGATCCAAGGCAGAGGTAGACAATAAAGAGCAACAATGTAAATGTTTGCTGACCTAGCACTTTTCCTGGAACGAGGCGAACTTTTATGTTAAACTTTTTCCTTGTTTGATTACCATTACCGTGATCACAAGGAACCCCAATTTGAATGAATTTGAGCACAATAATCTGTATCTGCAATAATTGTTAAGTGTTTAAATGTTACGATTGATTTTTTTCGGCCAATTCAATCTAGTTTGGAAATGTCTGCCTCATATACGCACGTTAAACGATGATTTATTCGTTTAAATTATTGTTTCTAAAGAATGACAAATGAAAAATACATGGCAAAATTGTTTGAATGGTTCTGCTCCTCAAATCATTTTGAAGCCTTTTGAATTTTTGACTTGCCTTACGTTCCCACGTTTAACAATAAGTTGCATAAAGCTAGGCATAAAGGATCTTTGCTTGTCTGCTCTTTCAACCTTTCAAAGCTGGCCTTTTAAACATATTAAATCCTGATAATACTGACCGCAAAACCTTCTTTCCTTCAAATATCGATCAATACCAGAAGAAATAAACCCAACTGAAAATTTTTTAAAGCCTTTTTCAGTTCGCCACAAGAAAATAAAGTTAGCAAAAAAAGAAACTGTGCCAAAGGACACACAGTGGGTATGTGTTTGATTGTATGTTTCGTTCTTTCCGTCAATAGCCCTAAATAAGTTAGACACCTAACTAGCTAGCTATCTTTAGTTCAATGGTTATCCTTGATTCAGAGTCGAGCCAGAGGATGTAAAAAAGAAAAGAGGTAATTTACCCAGGCGAGCGAGTATAACTTCGAGAGGGCAGAGGCTCTATCATCAGTGGAAGAAACTGTCTCCTCCGTAGCTGGTTAAGATATCCTAGCATGTCCGTTAGTAGCTGTATAATCTCCAAAATCTTAACAAACATTCTTCCAAAATTAGCGCAAAAGCCTTTATTTTTGGAAAAAGGATTGGGGTCCGGAACCAGAACCCCCCTCCAGTTGCGCTCCTGTTTACCGACAGATTAAAAAGGAAATCGCACTTTAGAAAGGTAAGCAACAGAAATGTGTACCGTAATGTTGCTGAAGTTGTAAATTATTTTTTTGGGGTTAAGAGTGAATTAGGCATTTATTCTTGTCCATTTATTGGTTATCTTGTTTACCAGTTTATAATTTGTTTAGTTTTTGGAATACCGTGTTGTTTGCATGATACTTTCAATGAAATAAAATATGCATGAAATATACCAATATACCTTCGCAGCTTTCGTATCGTTCGCTGTGATGTTTTATCAGTTTGAACAAGTTGTACTCGGTCTTGAAGATATTTTAGTTCATTAGTTCGTCGTAATTTTAGTTCATATACATCACTTTGCAGGACAGCTACATGTTGGCGAATTGTGTTTTGAGATTTCAGCTCTGCAGATAGATGTGCAACGCTTCGTGCTAACGTAATAACATGTGACTCGAGTCTTGAAAATCGTTGATCCATTAACCTACCAAGAGGGAATGAAAAGGTGTGAGTTTCAATGTAAAATATTACTTCATAATACGCATTGTTTTCAGGGCCCATCCGAGAGGTGTCGCTAGGGCTGTTGCCCCTCCGCTAATTAGCCGCTTTGGTGAAAATTGGGACAAAAATTGGGATCAGAATTCGGGAATCTGTGTTGGTCCAGTAATTTAAATAACCAAATGATTGGATAACGGATTTTTGCTTTAGCGTTTTTGCCAATGCTTTAAGTAAATTATAAATAAAAACATTAAATATTTATTAAGCATTGGAGCACTGTTTAATAGACAAAAACAGAATAACGTTATTTTCTGTTAAATATAGACCCCAGGGGAAGAACTTGCCAAGTTTTATGACAGGTATGTGCGGAGTATTTTCAAAGGTAAGGGGTGGCACACATCAAGAGAGTTTACCAGTAATTTTATGTGGTGTTGATGAGATACGTAACAACCCCTAACAATAGTAGTTTATTGCATTGTTGTTCTAAGAAAAAAAATCTCTATTCTGCAGCAGCTCCTAACGCCTAACGGTACCGCACAGCTATAATGAATTAAAGTCAAATATATTCCATTAATAAGCAAAGGCATGAAAATGAAAATTTACAAATGAAAATGAAATGAGTTTAAAAACAACTTACTTTGTTTCTTTTGCTCTTTGCTTTTTTAAATTCTTTTCTTTACGATCTATAAAACAACCAATCAATTCGATCAAAAATTAATCACGGTTTTGTTTTACCAAAATCTTTTAGTATATCTAATCTTTTATACCGGTACTCCTGTAAAAATTGATCTAATGTTTCATATACCTACTTTCTAATACATTCCAATCATAGAATCACACTACTCTCCTCTGCCGGTTTCTGGAACCATGGACTACAGAACTACGGAACCAAGAACCATGGACTAGGGAACTAGAAACCGGCGGAGGAGTAGAATCACACCCTAATAATACATTCCAAACATAGAATCATGGTATAGAATCACACCCTAACATTTCTCGATTTCTCAAAAATTCTACCCCAAAATTTATAAGGAATAGAAAATACATACCCTAAAAATTAATAATTACAAATCCTAAATAGAAAATACGGACCCTAAAAATTAATAATTACAGACCCTAAATAGAAAATACGGACCCTAAAAATTAATAATTACACACCCTAAATAGAAAATACGGACCCTAAAAATTAATAATTACAGACTCTAAATAGAAAATACGAACCCTAAAAATAAATAATTACACACCCTAAATAGAAAATACAGACCCTAAAAATAAATAATTACAGATCCTAAATAGAAAATACGGACTCTAAAAATTAATGATTAGACTCTAAATAGAAAATACGGACCCTAAAAATTAATAATTACAGATCCTAAATAGAAAATACGGACCCTAAAAATTAATAATTACAGATCCTAAATAGAAAATACGGACCCTAAAAATCAATAATTACAGACCATAAATAGAAAATACGGACCCTAAAAAGTAATAATTACAGATCCTAAATAGAAAATACGGACCCTAAGATCATCACCTAATGATAGTGATAAAAATCCAATAATGTAATCAAGTGTTTTGAAAGATGATACCCAAAAATTTATTTTTTGTCTGAAAAAACCAACCCCAAAAAATAGCACATCCCCTACCGGTATATATGGTAGAAACTCTTAAGAAATTTTTGCTACTAAACTTTTGGAAAAGTAAAACAATTTTCAGTACTGATGTCCAGCTAGACTCACTACCAGCCTGTTCCTTTCAAGATGAAAACAATCAGGAATCCATTCAAAATCATCCAACTGCATCGAATTGCTTTCAAAAGAAACAAAGCAGAAATTTGAAACAATGTAATCATGATTGTTTTGATTGCCAAAGGAGCAGTCTGTATATCTCTGTACTTTCGCTTTTAGTACATTGCTGCTGTTGTCGCTGCAGTCAGTTTTTGTTGTTGTTGTCGCTCTAGTTTAGTGGAGGAATATCAGGCAAAGGAGCGAACTAATGACTATTGTGATGAGTCACTTTACTGCGAAGGAGGAATTTTAATCACCCCAAATCTTGGCACTACGAAGGATTTAAGGAAAATAAAATGTTTTTTTTCGTATTTATTCTTGGTAGCTGTTCCACGACAACAGATTTTGGAGATGAACATGCTAACCTGAAACATCAGCTCTTCTCAGCATCAGCTTGCGTTGGTCTTCAAG
Source organism: Phacellophora camtschatica (assembly GCA_036873815.1). Taxonomy (NCBI): domain Eukaryota; kingdom Metazoa; phylum Cnidaria; class Scyphozoa; order Semaeostomeae; family Ulmaridae; genus Phacellophora; species Phacellophora camtschatica. The sequence goes on along the minus strand of JAYJMH010052781.1, from coordinate 543 downwards.
CTCTATTGCTAACGATTGACATGCTCTTTCCAGTGAAACGAACTTTGAAAAAGAAACAGATCAAAGTTACAACTTTATCTCCATTCAAGTTGTAAGCTACTATTAAAATAACGTATAAGTAATCATAAAAAGTGTCTTGTAAAACAAATCGAAAAGAATCACAGTGTTTTATTATCCGAGACATGCCTACTGTTTCGTCTTTTTGAAAATTAATAAAGATGTAGAATAGAAATAGACTCATTGAATACGATCTAAAATAAAAGTTATAAAGAAAAGAATTTCGAATTTTTACAAAATTGTTTACATCTGTCCTTATTCAATTTACTGTTTACATAAAAACTGCAAAAAATTTGGCAAAGTTTTATAAATATGCAGTATATTTGCGTCTCTTCACGAATAAGCACTCAACCTCTCCCGAAAAATGGCTTGAACAAGTGCATCTTCCAAGATTTATATAGCGCCAACATCAGAGACGTAGGAAGCATTTGAATAGTGGGGGGGCACAACATTTGAAGGGCACTTTGACCACACCCAGTTCTCTTA
>JAYJMH010052770.1:0-13330 GCA_036873815.1 Phacellophora camtschatica | reverse complement strand
GCACAATGCACCATCGTCACAGCATGTAACTTTTCTACATAAGTAGTCTAGCCCCCCTGTCGGGGAACCTAGCCCCCCTGTCGGGCAAATCCTGGCGACACACCTGGCAGACACACCCAAGGAAATTCCGAAATCTTTTTTGTACGACCATACCTGTTAGACTCGTCTGTCTCTTCAGACAGTAAAATGAGTATATTACAAAATCTTTCTGCGGAGGAGTATTCTGGAAAAGTTGGGAGAGAGCAGTGATCCCAAAAAAGGACACTTTTTTCTCTCAATTTTTTCAAATGTTCCTCGAAAATTTTCCTCCGCAGAGGACTTATAACTGCTAATATGAGATAATAATCTGCATCTATTTTAGATAATACTCATAATTTTTTAGATAATACTATCAGGGAAGCTGACACTTGAATAAGGCCCCTATCGAATAAGCCCCCCTATCAAAAGTCGAATTTTGAATAAGCCCCCCCCCCCACTCGGAGGGCTTAATCAAATTGTTACGGTAAAGAATTGGGAGGCACTATTTTGACCAATATCAGTGACAAAATTATTGATTTTGCTGCAAAACAATGGGTAAGCGAAACTTGTGCATGGGCAGCGTTCAATGATGGCTGTTAAGGACAAATATCATAAGAATAGTGCATTTGGTGAGGAAAGCATGAAACTTTCCGAACTGACAGATTTTGAAATACTGAATAGGAGTAGATCAGAGTCCTCATGGGAAAAATGCCCCAAAGGCTATATTTAGACTAGGATACTGGAGCCCAGTCCTCTTAACTAACATATGATGTTTTAATACCTTTTGTTATCATTACAAAAACGAAACTTGGCAAACATAAATATTTTTAGATGGATAATACATTAAAAGCATTTAGAAAATGCTCCAAAATGCTATTTCCAGACTAAGGTATTCGAACCCAGTCCTCTAAACCAACATTTGATGATTAAATACCATCCAACAATAATACGAACATGACAATTAATGTTCTTGTATATTTTAACAAGGGGAAAACATTAAAGTTGAGACTAAAACAAAATTTGCCCCTAAAATGCTAGACTCACTACATAAGTTCCCTGTACTTTCGCTCTCTGTTTTTATTGTTTTTGCTTCCTTTAGGGACTTATGGACTTTCACGTCTAAAAGCGAAAAAATTTCAATCAGCGACATTGTTTTGTCGCAACAATCACAGAGCAGTATTTTAGATTGAAATAATAGCTTCTGATTTTAACCAAACAGATTTGTGTTTCAAACGTCATGTAAAACCGAGGCTGTTCTGTATTTTTCTTGATTTTGAACGCCAGCGGTTGCCAAACGTCTGAACTGAAGCACTGACTGAAATGGTAATGGAGGATAACGTTTTCTTTGCAGCCTCGTTAGCTGTTAGTTGCACTAAAACGTTCAATTTAAGTAACTTTCAGGAAAGTTTTGAAAATAATAATAACTTAAATAACTTAAATTTAATAATTATTAAGGGAATTAAGGGAATTATTAAGCGAAAAAAAATTTACAAACGAAAAATATATTAGAATTCAATAAAAAACGCTATGGCGCTGATGGGCCACCATACATCTCTAATGACGAAATTTCTCATAATTCAAAGATTTGGAAAGCTCCTTTTTATTTTTTCCAAAATAGATACGAAATGAAAGCAAAATATCCACCACAAACAGAGTAAAGAACAAAATAACCTTTCAGGTGAGTAAGTGACTTCGATTTAACAACTTCTACTGAACGGAGGGTACGAAAGGGATCCCATTGTCCCGGTAAAAATATGCGAAAATCCTGTTACCCGTTCCAAATCTGTTGCTTGTACCTGAACATGGTAGAAGAAACACGAGAGGGCGATATCAATTCGATATCAATCAATTCTTGCAATTCTTCTCTTCTCTCTAATCTCAAGACGCGCATGATTTGTGCAGGGATGCCGGGGAATGACAGAGCGGTAAGGAGGTGAATTGAATTAAAATGGTTCAAGATATAAGAAATATAAGGATATAAGATATAAAGTTCTTCTAGCGAAATTTAAATTTAAGATTGCTAGAATGGCTGTCGACACCTCTTCGTGTTACGGTACATTAAGACATCAAAATACAATGGGAAATTCCTAGAAACATTTTGAAATGTAAGACCCTAGATTGGCTGTCTTATCATTTATTTTTAGGTGAAATTTAGAAAAACTAACCTATTCTCAAGTAAATTTATTAGAAACACAATCATTATCTGCTAAATTTATTGAAAAACACAGCCATTCTCTTTGTGGTATCGTCTTGTACATTGTGTTGATTGTAAGGTTTTATGATTAATATGTAAAAAAAAAACCAATTTATAGTTTTAAACCAAGTAAAAAACCAATATTTAGACTAGACTAAAGGAAAGGGAAAGACGACTAGTAGGCAAGGAATAAATGTCGGGAGTCGCCATTAAAATCGTTAGTCGCCATTAAAATAAGCATATTGTTATAACGGCAAAACATGGACTGAAACTAAGTGATGCTTCTTCAAGTTAACTTGAAAGCTCTCATCTTAGGAAAATTTCAATTGCATGGTTTTGAAGGATTAAATATGGTTTCAGATGACTGGATGATATCCACTACGTTTGCCCTCCAAGCGTCGTTTCGAGCATTATTTGAGATTAGTTGTTTTACGAATTTTGAGCAACAGCCCTGCAGACAGATATAGCTTTTTGAGGTCACGCGGTGTATGAATCTCTATGTAGTCTTGAGTTCTAGATATTTAAATTCTTTACTTTTCTCCAAAAATTATGTTGAGCAGTTGTATTTGAGAAGTTGACGAAGTTTCTGAGAAGTTGAGAAGTTGATTTTTGAAACCTCTTGTATAGCTAATCCGTGTGCCTCCTCATCTTCTTCACATTCCTTACCAAACACTTGCTTCGCCATTTCGGCACTTGAATTCTAACATCACAATTCAGCATTCTCTCCAAAACAAGAATATGTATGTAACATGCATGCATGCTTTTTTAGAAAACTTGGCTCCGTACCTACCGGGTGACCCAAAAACGTTCCAAAAATGACCAACGTTTCATTTTGTTACGTCTAAAATGACAAAGGTCTCATCTTCTTCACACTCTTTATCAACGCTTGTTTCACAATTTGAGAATTTGAATTCTTACAATACAACTCACTATTCTCTCCAAAACAAGAATATGTACCGGGTGTCCCCAAAAAGGCTACGGATTTGATTAAGTCTAACAATGACAATATTACCTAAAATGCTACGAAATGTTTTTGCTGCTACTCACTGATAGTTAACTTAATCAAAAATACCTTGTTTGACATTTGTGGTGCCTTGTAACTTGAGATATTGATTTTCAAAGCTGAAATTGTGCAACCTTTTAAATTATTCACACTTTTCAACGTAATAGCAAACATGGTAATAACAAAGAAACATGGTAGTAACGAGAATGGTAATAACAAAGAAAGATTCGGTATGCTTTCAATATGACTTTCAAACATTGTTTTCAGATGATACATTTTTTGCTTGATAACATTAATCATCGACTTGTTTTGAGCAGAATCATTCCAAATATAAAATATATACCTGAGAATCTCCCTCCTCAGTGTACAGTCAGTACTAAGAGTTCTGTTTTTAAAACCTTACATAAAGCTTTTTAGAAAATCCATAATGTAATATTTGTGATGCCTGTAGCAAATGAGATAGCAAATGCACATTCTCAAAATTAGGATTTATGCGAAGGTCCTCTTTTACTTTTTTTAGTTTCTTTAGGACTTTGCAGTTCTAACTCAAGCTTCAACTTCCTGCTCTTGCCAAGTGTCTTTCCCGCAACTTCTTTCAAATCTTTGAATCGTCCAAGGTCGGCGCTAAAAAGCACCTGAAAACAAAAGACGTACCTCATTACCGACAGTCAATAAAACAAACAAGGTAATGCGCAAAACAAACAGTTTGCAAAACAACAGGGTACACCACTATTGTTACATTTTAAAAAGATGTAAATTTTGCCAAAGTTAGGTACACATTATAAAATTCATAAATTTAGAAGTAGCTGTTTGAGTGAGTGAGTCATCGTATTTAACGTGCCTAGCCCGCGAAAGTCTTGAGATAACTTGTTTCCAGAAGGGGACTTGGGTTATACATAACCTTTCAGTTTCAGGCACATACACTTGCTATTCTCGCAATGTATGGGTTTCTGCGCATGGCGCAGGGGGGGGGGCAGCAGGGCGACCCCGGTCCTTCCTCTCGATGTGACCACACCTCGTGATTCTTTTTGCCTTTGCCTGGAATTAATTTCGCAGCAAGTATGACCTTGGTGGGATTCGAACCCACGACTTTGCGGTTATGAGTCCGGCGCCTTAACCACTAGGCCATGCTTGCTTGTGTACGAAAGTCACCATGTCACCACGCTAAAAAACCTCATGCAACGTGATACTTACAGAATGTGCCCAGCCAGCATAGTCGCCATAAATTCCGCGAAAATGATCACCTATAAAAAACAAGAAGGTATTTTTGAACTTAGTGGACAAAAAAAATTCAAACTTGCCGTCTTTTAACGTCTAGTAACGTCTGGTAACGAACGTAACGTAACGTAACGTAACGTAACGCAACGTAACGTAACGTAACGTAACAGTATTTACAACACTTCAGAAAAGCTTGCGAATGATGCAAAAACAGAATGATTTAATGCTTGGGTCATTCAAAATGCTGGCGACTCCTTAATGAACGATTTCTGGAAATATATTTGAGTTCTGCTACTTGGAAACGTTCAATTTAATTTTCATCACTACACTTTGTAAATAGTACGCAATCCTCAAATTTTTAACAGAGCAAAAGTATCGTATAAGGCCAAAAGAGCAAATGTATTGTATTTGTTAAATATATTGCATTTAACCGAGCAAATGTATTGTATATCCCATTGACATCCTCAGGCCAACATTCTGGTTTTTTTATTGGCTTACGCAATCTTTCAGTCGAAATATTTTCGTTTAGATGTGAAAATTCTTGACATTTCTGCAGTGAACCACAGGTATCACATATGTATCTTTAAAGATGTCCCTGGTTTGTGTACAATGACATAATCGTATCGCTCTAACAAACCTTTTCATTTAGGTGTCTTTTGGGTAATTTTTAGCAATATAGTATAATTCTTTTCAGATTGGGAAAATGCCTTTAAAGCATTCTTCCCTTGCTAGTGCTATTTTAAGTGCAATGAACCTTTTTTAGGTTTATGGATAAATGCATTGGGTATTAGGAATTAAATTTGAGATCCAAAGGCAGGAATAAACTACCTTTAACGCCTCAAACTAAAATCCCTCCAACTCCCCTATAGTTCTTCTTATGGACTAGCAAGTTTCTTGCGCAATGTGAATTGTATTTTCAAGAAAACACGCCTCTATTACCATATTATTTTATGGTATTGTTTTCAAAGATATGTCTAAACATTGCAATCGCTGAAGTTCTGTATTTTCTGGAAGATAACTATCAACTTAATGCATGACCATCGTTTTGATTTGGGCAAGCTTCTTTAGAAAAATATCTTGCGAAGGAAGGTTGAAATGGCAACAATAGAAGAAAAGTCATGTTTATGTTCTTGAGATTTATTTGATGTAATAATCGATAGAGTAGGGAAAGTATAGTCAAAAGAAGGTCGCTTAGCCATTGCTGAACGTTAAAGAAACAAACTTCTGTCAACAGAGACTGCTGGAAGAAATTTTCTAAATTTTGGGCAGCAAACCAGCAAGTAGATATAAATAATTTAAAGATGATATAAATGATCTGAAATTGGTCAGACAAAAGCAACCAAAAGCATCCAAAGATGGTTTAAATGATCTCAAGAATACGATTAATCAGAAAAAAGCAATCCAAAGCATCCAAAGATGGTAAAAATGATTTGAAGAATACGATTGATCAGAAAAAAGCAAAACAATTGAAGTTTTGGAGGCCAAAATACTTTTGATGGATAAGTTTGAGGACCAGATTCCAAATTTTGAGAAACGATCAAGCTACAATGACATTGACGAGGTAAGCGACAGAATCGAACATCTGGAGATGATTTCTTACGACAATAGACAGTGCTAAAGATGACTATGTGTGTATTAATGTTGATATGATAGTGAAGGAGAGTAATGATATGATAGTGAAGGAGAGTAAGGTTCTGGATGTTATAAGAATGTGCAAGATATTTTGAAGAATGATATGAGCTTGGATACCCCGGAAATAGAAAAATATCGATCACACCGTCTTGATCTTGTGATTTGGTTAAAAATTTTCTCTGTTGGCTTTCAATGGCTTTTATCTTAGAAACTGTTTATATGGAGAAAATAGTCCCGGCTGACAGAATATTTTGTAGGTGGGGTGATTTTCTGCTTCTGTTTATATCAAGAAATAGTAACGGCATTCCCAGACCAAACTATTCAATTTGGCGTAAAAACAAACCAAAACATTATTTTTGTTTTTTGAACTCGACTTAGTCTGCGGCTGCGCACTAAGTGAAATTTAATCCGGGACTATTTTCAGCTTTAGTTTATATAAAAAAAAACTAGTCCCGACATGCAGCTGCAAATAGTTCCAGCTAGCCAGGGCTGTTTTGAATATCACATAAACATAGAATGTTAAATACAGTGGTTTGTACAGGATGGCGGGATCCCGGCAAGTAAAATAGTCTATCAAATTTAGTGCGACAACTGCGTATACACTTATCTAGACTTGCCCAAGTCTATTTCTCCCTTAAAAGGCTAGTAACACGCATTTAAAATTTCCCTTTTTTTAATGCAAAGTTGCAAAATTTCTTATAAGATAAAGGCAATTTTAAATTCTTTTTAGGCTTGTTTTTGTACCAAAAAAGCGTTTGAAAGTGCCAAATTTGCACCATTTCTTGGAAAGGTCACCTCACTAATAAACATCTGGGTCAAGTCTCTGCGACGTAGATACCGGAACCCAAACGTCTTCTTGTACAAAAAGTTTACCACATTGTTCTGAAAGTATTTCTCTTCACAAAATGCAATACCATGGAGACAAGCCATTAAGTATTTTCGTTCCATTGGTTCGCCAGAAAACTTCTGATCAAGAATGCATCCAAGATACCTAACCCGAGAGAGTTGATTGCTATGAATGTCGTTTCTATTTCTTTTCAGTTGGTTCATACTATTGTTTTTTTTTGTGTACTTTTTGTTTTACTTTTTGTTGAGGATACTTTTTGTTTCCACAAACCAGTCACATAGGGAATTGAAGTTTCTATTCAAGTCTTCTTCTATTGTTTGTATATTTATATCTCTAAAAATCAGGAATGAATCCTCTGAATACAGAAGTAGTTCACAATCCATTGCCTGTGGCATGTCATTCACGTACAAGAGCAATATCAGTGGACCAAGTGCTGATCCTTGTGGTACGCCACATGTAAGATTGCCAGAATTAGAGTACTGTTCGCAAATGGTGACGGAAAAGTTCGATTTTGTAGATATGATTAAACCACAAAATGGTCTTGTCCTTGAAACCAAGGGAAATCATTTTTTCTAAGACATTTTCATGGTCTATAGTGTTAGAAGCTAGCGTGTGATAAGTGTGCGTTGCATAATGTTCTTAATTTTCTTCGAAAGACAAGGGACGTTTTTAGTTAGCAGAGGTGTGAATATCTATCAGTGCAAGAGAAAAATTTATTATTAATTTGAAAAAGCACATGATGTAAGATTTTTTAATTCATATTGTCTTTTGAAGACATATTTCTTGTTGTTTTGCCTGAAATTTGGCAAATTTTGTGTCTTTTCACTAAAATTTAATTTTTCTGGTTGTACGAAAAAATGTGAAATTAAGGGCCTGCGGCAGAAAACAGTTTTCAGTGGCATGTTTTGATTTGTTCAGGAAACCATCTCCTTTTTGGTGAGGTTGGTGGGTAAAGGTTCGTAAAATACAAAAAGGAATTAGTGACATAAATTTAAGAGTTTTTTCCAGCAAAAAAACAAATATCTCAGGTAAATAGAATATTGCATAATTCACTGACAGGTTTTGCCAAAAAATGCGCGCCATCTTAAAGGAACTTTCCTGCAATGTTAACGATTCTTGTTGCTTTGGAAATGTCAATTTCTTCCAATAGCATATATATTTCTTCTGTTGTAGTTAGAGATAAAGAAAATGATTTTCGAGTTACGTTCAAATTGGTATAATATTTTTTTTATCAATTCGAAGTCGAAAATGGAAGCTTTTTAACTAAATTAGCAACCAATTTTGCGAAGAAATCTTTAAACTTTTCAGCAGTTACTTCGTCATCGAAAGATAATTGGTCAATTTTATTTAAGCATATTTTTGCTGAGGCTTCTTTTCCTGATTGTTAGCGCAAGGTTGTCAGAGTTTTTAGGTTTATCCATAACTTTTTAGGATTTCCAACCTTATCTTTCAATTGTTATATGACAAACGTTTTCGTTTTCCCTTCCATATCGCTCTGAACTTCATTTCGTGCTTCCTTATATTTTTCAAAATCCATATCAGTTGTGGATTTTTTAAACCTTTTAAACAACTTTTCACGATTGTGTATCTTTTCAAGTATTTCGTGGAAGTACTAGGAAGTGGAGCCCCCCTTTTTTAAATTGTGTCCATATATTATTGGAAAAGTCAGGTATATTTATTTCTTGTTCTGGAGGGACTAAATAAATCTGGGATCGATAATTTGGAAGATTATGAGGGTGGTGTGTTCATTAGTTCTGCATTTTGGGGGTGAGCTAGAGAAAAACACTGGTCCTGCAGGAAGATGGATATCTCCTGAAATAAAGAAAAAAATAAATTGATATTGGTTTTTGTATTTTAAATCCAGATATGTATGGCAGATATTTGGTCATTTATAAAATTATACCTACTTTCAAAATAAATGTAATGGCAAAAAGAAAGAAAAGCAATACAAATGAAATCAGACAAAATGTTTTTAAATTTTTTGAGATTCCTTTTATTCATTGAAATTCTATACTGGAAGATTGTGTCTATTTTGTATTTTGTTAGAAATGATCCAGAGAGAAAAAAAAAGCGATTTAGAGGATGGTGAGTTATAAGCCTTGGTGTGGTAATAAGGCATTTTTTGTCCTACGAGATTTATTAATGTGATACAGATTCATTTGTTGTCTCTGTCACTCTAAAGAATCGCCACTAAAATTATCAAAAAGGTTTTTTGTTTTAAATTAACTCTGTTAAAAATTTGAAACTCGTTTTCATGATGAGGATTAAAACTATTTCTGGCAGAATACTTATTTTTGTATTTATCATTTGTAACATTTGTTATGGGCTGGCAAGTTTTGAATCATCTGTGCACTCCTGTTGTGGCAGTACATTTACAAATAATAGGGTTGACTTTCGAGTTTTCAATGCCATTATTTATGTATTTAGTTTTATCTGAAAAAACGTTTGTGGCTGTCAGATGGAAAATAAAATAAATGATTATAAATAAAGTTGAAGCATAGTTTCTTTTTCCTTTGAAGGTTCTTCGTTTTCCGCTGGCCATGATTTGTGTTTGTCTTGCTTGTGCTTGCTGCTTTGTTGTAGGTTTATGTGCATGTGTTGCATTTGTAATTTTTGCAGAATGCCCTTTTGAATGAGAATGTGGTTTTGAATGTTGTTTAGTGTTGGTGCATGTCTTTGTGTGTTCTTGGAGTATGGATGTTAGTTTTAAATGAGAGGGTAGTTTTGAATGAGAGTTTGGATTTGAGAAATAATGAGAAATCAGTTGGAATTTAATTTAATGAGAAATAAGTTGGAATTATTAATATTTACTTAGGGACCTCTCAATATTTATGACATATACGGGGCCGGTGAAATCTCAATTTTTTGACAAAAAAAACCAGAGTTCCGTCTATTTTCCTACAAAAAATGTTTGTGGCTGGTAAATTTTGTTGTGAAAAAACTTTAAATCCAATATTCCCATAAAAATGCAATTATCGACTTTTTGCATCACAATTTCAAAAAGGTTAATCCATAGCTCAAAATACTACCATTTTAGCTAAACAAGGTATACCAGTCGAAGTCAGAATAGATCTTTCAATTTTGTTGTCTCTTTTGTGCATGTTTCTTCATACCCCGTTTTCTTTTTTCAAATAGTAGACATTTTATGTAGACAATTTATCTGAAAACTCTTTTAGAGCTCCCTCGTTTGATGATGATATTTTCTTCTCTGCAAATAATTTGCGAATATTTGCTCTTGGCTGATAATCGTCTACTCCCCTTGTTTTGTCCTCGAGATATCTTGGTGCAATTCTGTGATCACAGTAATGATATTTTGGAAGTTTGGATGCATCTAGATATGGTCTTGCTATCGACATAACCTCGTTTTCTGATGCACTTTCCTCTTCAGAACTCCATGTATAGCTCTCCAATATCTATGTGAGATTTGATGAAACTAAAGACCTTTTCAGTTATCAGTTCAATTAATTCTTTATATTCCACTAATGCACATAAATAAACAATACAATGATACACAAAGCATACAATATTAATACATTTAAAAGAATATACTAACAATAGAAGAATTAATACAGGTATAATCTACCTATGTGCTGTAGTGGAATAATTTAGAGGAGGAGCTCTCTAAGTAGGTAGACTAACGAGTAGAAAGGGCCCCCCTATCTTCTCGTTATGAAAAATACGATAATTAAAAAAGCATCTAGTTTTGTTCTTGAAGTGATCAAATTGGTTAGTGTCGTCCCCAATTTTAAATTTCACATGTTTTCGAAATGATCATACACCCTACAAATAGAAGTAAGATATAGTAACCCTACAAATAAGTAAGATATAGTATAAAGGTTGAGATTTTAATGTAGTTTTCGTGAATCAAGTTTATTTTTAATGTTCATAAATTAAGATTGAAATTAAGTTCATAAGTAAATTACAACGATCCAGGAGGTTTGCAATACTGACACCAAATCGGGTCGCTACTTTGAAAACCTCCTGGATCCTAGTAATAACTAACATAATAAAATAAACTTAATGGAAACTATATTAAAAACTCTACCAATGTATATCTTATTTCTAATTATATTGAATAAACGCTTTTTTATATGAAACAACTTTGAAAGAAAAGCCTCTAAAATCAAGTAAATAAAAAACAGTCTTGCTAACCACAGTGAAAATTCCAGTGACCGCACTTTTCTGAAAAATCCAAAGAGTGTATAAATGAAATTAATACATCATCTGAAAGTGGTTTCAATGTAGTTTTCATGAATTTGGTTTGTATCTCACGAGTTTATCAGACCCACTATGAGCCGTGGAGGGTGGTGGCTGCTAAAAGGTATATCATCAAAATATTCACAGGGAACTAAGAAGCAGAAACCAGAATCAAAATAAATCTATTTAAAAAATGGCGACCAAAGTAGCTTTTTCTGACTTGATAAATGCTAGTGAGTATCTCGATGAACACCAAGATTTGGAGAGTGCATTGCAGTACGATGTGAGTTTTCTGTTATAATTATTTTATAATATCCTTATAATTATGTATTAATTATTATGTGGTATCGTTCTTTAATTCACAGAAGGTCAATGATGGAGCAAGAGCAAGAAAATAAATTTTCTATTTTATTTTTGTAACTATACCATCTTACTAACGGGTTTGCCCATAACTCGGATTGGCAATAGGGAGGCGTGTCTAAGGAAATCTTGAGCTAACCCAAAAATATAATGGAACGAAAACCAATGACATTACCTAAAAATATAACATACATTATGATTATTTATTATGCTATTATTATTTATTTCTATAATATTTTACCAAAAAGTAAAAATACAGGATTTTTAAGTCAAAGCCATATCAGGTCATACTACATAACACAAACAATTAAAAGAATAATACTTTTGAAATTTTTTAGCATTATAAATTTGCTTTTATTTCATTCATTTTTTACAAATTATACCACCAGGCCGGATGACCCAAAAACTATCCGCGTTTGCAGGGCTGTGACTTAGAATATGTGAGACTACAAATCTCCAATTGTATAATTACTAAACCTGTCCGAAGGGCAAACTTAGAGTTTAGGATATCCATCCAGTCGTCTGCCATGACACAACAATATATGACCAAAACTAGGAAGTTAAATAGATTTCATCCCTGACCTGAGCTTTCACGAGTCAATTAAAATATGACCATTTGTTTCCAGTCCACATTTTGACATTTGAATAACCTGCCTGCTTCTAGGGGCAGCTAGGAAGGAAAAGAAAGAGGTACTAATTTTTTGCAGGCAAATAATTTTTTTTGGGGGAAGGGGCCTCCGGCCTCTCCAGGAAAATTTTTAGTATTTTCTATTATAGCAAAGATTTATGGTTTAAAAACCAACAATCAAATTTATCTACATCTTGGAATATCTTTCGAATCTGTTAAGAATCATTGAAATTTAATCCTTTGAAGCATGGAAGGCATTGCACTAGCCTTTATGTTTCAAAACAGCTCCTTGTTTGTTTTGAGTTTGCAAGCTTAAACTCAAATAAAGAGTGGCAGAAGCCAACAATAAAATTACACTGTTACAGCTACATTCTATTTAACCCTATTTTACATGGGGGCTTCTGGAGCCCCCTGTTGGTTTTTCCTTTACCGTACTTTTTCCATAAAAAGGGTCCGAAACTGATTTTTCTTAAAATTTAACTATTCACAACATTTCAAAACAAAACAATGTTCACAAAAATGACAAAGCAATGCCATATTTGGAAGCCATTCACAAAGGAATTTAGTTTTATGGCTCTAAATCAATGTAAATTTAAGAGGCGAATTTTGAATTTAGCATATGGTTGAATTTAGTTTTTGATTCCCTAGCTTTTGATGTAGAACACATAATTGTTTGCCTACGTCAGCCAAAAATATATTATATGACAATCACACCTTTTGATTACATAATATTTCATACAATGAATGATAAAAATTTACAATTTTTCCATTAAAACATAATTGATACCCATAATATAGAGTTAAAACTGACAAAGCATATATAAATTATCAAACAAGTGAATAAAATCAATAATACAGGAATGTACACCAATTTTTGCAACTTTTTTCAAATTTATAATAATACAAATTAAAGTCTAAATATAGAGAAGAAACATTCCTTATAAAATGAGATTAATTTCAATAATTCATAATTTATAAGATATATAGATAATTTCAAATAAAATTTAATTGATTAAAAATTATTGTTTTTGAAAAAATTTTTCTTCTATGAAATGTTTCTCCAGAAGCCCCCCCCCTTTGATATTCTAAAATGGAGTTAAACAGCCACAAGGAATGTCAAGGTATCTAATGTGTTCCTTCTCCAATGCTTTAAGAGGGGACTATTGTATTTTCAATTAATTTTAACCAAGCATGGCAACTAAAAGCGATACCCCCCCCCCCCCCCCAATAATC
>JAYJMH010052759.1:0-13330 GCA_036873815.1 Phacellophora camtschatica | reverse complement strand
CAGGAGATAAAACATTGTTTTAAAGTTGAATTGATGCTAATATTTGAAAACGAAAAGCTTCGTAATATTTTTTGACACCCTGAGTCGATGCCACAGAGCATTTTAAAGGAACCACACAAAATTTCTGAGTGCGAAATTTTTTCCAGATAATGCACATTTTTCCCCCCGTTTTGGTGGGAAAAAATTATGCACTAATTATCTTAATTATCTCCGATGCTAATTAGATTTCCAAACTTATTCTAGTTATAATGAATAGGTATACGGCATGGCTAAATATAAATGTCCTTAAGTGAAATTAAAATATTAAAGGGATTCTTAAATATCAAAGTTTCTAAAAAATGCGAAATTTTTCCCCCACTTGACTATACAATAACATTGACATAGTTTTAAAATTTTCATGAAAAAGTTAAAGATAAATTGCTTTAGTAACCTGATTATTTCAGATCATATTTACTAACATTGTGGTATAGTGGTTTTAATACTCCAATATATAAATGTAATGACCAAATCAATCTGGGAAAACATAGGAGTATCACAGTCACAAGTTGTTTCATCAAGTTATGTTGATAAATGAGGACTTACAATAAGTAACAAGAAGACCAAGATTCTAGTTTAAAAAAAAAACTGGGAAAATACTAATTGACTATGAACACACCTTGGCTTTGAGTAAAATAATGATCAGAGCCTAGCCTGCAACAAGTATACATCTAGGTATTAACTTCACACCAGGTAATTCATTTGCAAAAGCAATTATACAGTTATACAGGAAAGCTAACAAGGAGGCTCTATTTGCTCTTCTACTTTAAATAATAAAACAGTCGTGTTATACAGTTTCAAATTATGGGGTTAGTTTGTTTTAAAAAACAAATGTCAAAAATTTTTGAAGACTAGTGAATATTGAGAAAATACATATATTTTCTGCCCTACTACGATTCTGATTTTCATTAGTCGTACTTGACCTCATGAAAAGTGTTACTTTGAGAAAATTTAGGTTTAGTACCGGGTGTCCCAAAAAAGGCTACAAATTTGCACGTTTCTATTTTTTGGCAGATTTCTTTTATTCCACTCTGTAGATCACTGTGCATTGCCTGCAAGTTCAGGCCTGTACGTGTGAATTTTAGGGCACTTGACGATTTTAGGCGTACAATAACAATTTTAGGCCAAAATGAGTGTTATTTCAGACCACACGCCACTCTGTTTTCATTTTGATACGTTTTCAAGTGAAAATGGTTGGAAACGCTGTGAAATTCACATTTGCTTTACGAAAACAATAGATGGTGCTCGCACCGGAAATGATCCATTTTCAAAACAATCCTTTTTCATTTCGCTGCATTTTCATCAGCGTTTTTAAAATTCTCCATTTTGATTGCGAATTAATTAAAGGTACTGCCAAAAACGGAGCAAAATAGATCCGTTTTCAGGCAAAAAAAACAGAGTGCAAGTCTGACTCTGTCTGGGCAAATTTTACAAACATATGAAATGTAACATTTCTTAGCCGGCCAGGCAAATATAGCAAACCATAATCATGGCTTTGCTTTACACTTTCTACATCTTTCGCGCACGACAAACTTTCCAGTCTGGATTGAAACATCATATTTTACATACATGAATGCTATTTTAACTGACTAGACTATAGTAGTATGCACTACCATACAGCGTGGTCGTATTTGACTGAAGGTCTCGTCTGACTTACTACACTGCTACTACATTACCAGTTACTTGTACACCAAGCAAAACACATCTAGTCATGTCATGAGAGCGAGAGCCAACCAAGCGTGCAACAATACACAGTCAAAAGCTAGTCAGTCAGGCCTATATATTTGTTTGAAACAATTAATTATATAATAAACCCAAGTAAATATAAAGAAAAGTTGATAGAATACTGCGTCCATAAAAACATGAAGTAGCCTTGTAGTTTAACAATTCCTCGTTACCTGAAAGCTTCAGGAACTTTGGAAGTCGATGGTTGTTGTTCGCTTGCAGAAGCCATCTTAAAAATCTTCCGTCCTCACGCTTTGTCGTCTTTCAAGAAATGCAAACTGGAAATTTGGCGGGAAACTTGTGAGGTTATTCTCCAGAGAATAGTTTTTCGTAACCGCTGGCCACGCTCGTTTTTTTCTCTTTCATTTTTCTCAAAGGCTCTGGTACCCAGGGTACGAAGGAATGCTCTTGGTACAACGGTTTAAATTTTTGATCACATTTGATAGACCCCTCGAACTAGATATACAACATAGTTTTCTGAAATTTTTTGACTATATGAATTAAAATTAGATTTAATCAAAGAAAATTAAGTAATGAATAATGCATACTGTACAAAGGCATCACCAGCATAATACAAGAATCTAATTTTGAAATAAATAGACTGTTAGTAAAAGATCATTTTGAAAATAACTAACATAAACTATAACACAAAAATAAATTGATCAACATTGGCAAGAAGAAATAAACAAAATGGGAAAATTTAAATTATACAGACAAATTTATGCCTAAACTTCTCCTACCGCTATACTTAACCAAAATAGACTCAAGAATTCACTGACCTGCTTTAACAAAGTTAATCATTAGTGTACATAAATTTAAAATTGAAAATGCTGGATACTCGAATAAGACAAACAGAGTTGAATAAACAGGATATACATTTAATCTTCGTGTAAGATTAATTTGCGTGTAAGAAATAAGAAATTCTGGATGCTAATTAATATTTAAAACACAAATTTCAAGGCTTCCTTAACTCCAGAAAAGGTATTAGCAGGTGGTCTTAATAGACTCGCCCATGGAATTTCACATCAAGATTGCTCCGATGTATTCAGCATTGGAAAATCTACTGCGAGAGAAGACTTCAAAGATGTCAAACTTTTCGTTCAAACTTTTCGATTGCCCCTGAGCTGAGACAGGGGGAGTACTTTTTCTGATGTTGACACAAAGCTGCTACAGCAACAAATCTTGCGTGACAGAACTGGCTCATCACGTGAGGAAAATAAAGCAATTCCATTGGCCCTTGTGAAAATTTATAGAAATTATTTTTTTTGGTTAGTTTTATTCGCCACTGATTAAAAATACAATTTAAAATTTAAATAAAAGGATAAAATTTTACACAATTCATAAAGTAATAAGAAATAAGTGAATAAGAAATAAATACATAAAAACAAAATTAAAAACACACACCCTAAACTAGAGTGGCAGGGATAGCACTAAAAGATCGAAAAGACCTTGATTTTATAATGGTCCCCTAAAAATTGGTCAAAATATTCCCCTCCCCCTTGCTCATGCATGCAGTTATCCCGCGAGACAACTTCGCTAACATTTTGGTCTGCCTTAGTGCATTTTCCTACATTTTTCCAGCCATAGCATTTTTTCGGCCAATTTTACGGTGGCCCATAACTGCCACAGCAAATTAAAGCATAGCAGCAAAATAAAGGAGCTGACACATCAAATTACAGCATGCCACATCAATCTATACCAAATTTATTATATATAACATATTTATCGAGTCAGGGGTTTATCCTTCATTGCACGATCTGTGTCATCATCAAGTTAGTAGGTAAAGATAGAGGATACTGAACCAATGACGTCATCTGGTTCAGTATCCTCTACCCTTTAATGTTTTTTCTTGCACTATAGCGCGAGTACTTTTTATGATCTAACGATATAATGCAAAGACGATAAACAAATTCGAGACCAACAACAATTTATCGATAAGCATCTTTGCTTATCTCGAAGAAGATAATGAAGTCATTCCAGTACGCATTTCAGGACGAGGAAAAAGTAACGAACACATCAACCTGTTAATTCTGATGAGTAATGATGATGCTCAGCAACATTACGTCTGGATCAAGAACGTGAGTAGATTGTTGTATGGACGAGCCGTACACAAACATAAGAATGAAAGGTTCTATTGTCAATATTGTTTATCAACGTGTTATTCAAAGATTAGCTTGGAAACGCATGAAAGAGCGTGTAAGACATTCGTAATATATGCGGATTTTGAGTGTATCCTGAAGGAAACAGGAAACGAAGCGAAATACCAAGAACATGTTCCCATCAGTTATTGTTATTATGTGAAGTCAATCGATGAAAGATCCGGTGATCGACACGGGAATGGACTGCATGGAAAGGTTCATGAATCAGATGGATCATATGAATGCGAAGATTCGAGAGGTTTTCAAGAAAACAATGCCGATGAAGAAATTGACAGAAGAACAGCGACAGATGTATGATCAAGCGCGAAGATGTTATTACTGTGGAGATGAGTTTAAGAGCGATAACGCGTTCATGCTGAATAAAGTGCGAGACCAGTGCCACATTACCGGAAACCTCAGGGGAGCAGCATGTAGTGACTGTAACCTGAATCAGTTGAACGTAATTGCGAAGACACACGTCATCCCAGCGATATTTCACAACTTGAAAGGTTATGACATGCACCACATCATGAGAAATTTGGAAGGACGAAACGTGAGGGTTATCGAGAATTCAACTGAAAAGATAATGACTGCATCTATCGAGGAGTTGTGTGAGAGAGATTGCTGCAGTTATGTACTTGGTGGAATAAAATACATCGACTCGCTGAGTTTTTTGAATCGAGGGCTGGCTGATCTGGCGAATAATTTACCAGATGAACAATCCCATGAAAACAAGAAGTATTTGAAGAAACGATTAATGCCTATGCGATGCGAAGTTGATGATTCACACGACCCCATCACCTTACAACCATTCAACTTCCATTCAACTTTAGAGATTATCGAAATTTTCGTAATCAATCAGATCAATCATTAACTCTTGAGGAAGAACAATTCGTGGAAGAAGGATTCCAATTGTTTAAAAGGAAAGGTGTATATCCATATGATTGGATGGATGATGCAGACAAGATGAATCGAGATTCGTTACCTCCCCAAGAGTGTTTCTTCAACAAGCTAAACGAAGAACACGTTAGCGATAAGGAATATGAACATGCTCGAAACGTGTGGAATTTTTTCGAATGTCAAACATTTAAAGACTACCATGAAATTTATCTGGTAACAGATGTGCTGTTGTTGACAGATGTCTTCGAATCCTTTCGAAATACGAGCATTCAGGGGTATGGGAAGGAACCCTGTCACTACATATCAGCACCAGCGCTAGCGTGGGATGCTATATTAAAGATGACAAAAATAGAATTCGAACTGTTGGTTGAAGAACAGAAAGATAGGTACCTGATGATCGAACAAGGAATAAGAGGAGGGGTTTCAACATGCATTCATCCTCATGCAAAGTCAAGCGATGATTCTTCAATCCTGTACTTGGATGCTAACAATCTATATGGTGGGCCATGGCCAACCACTACCGTATGGACGATTCAGAATGTTTGATGAAGCGGAAATCAATGCATGTAACGTTTACGATCTGTTGAGGAGAGAGGATCGAAACAAGGGATATATCTTAAAGATTGATTTGGAATATCCTGAAGAATTACATCATGATCACGCGGATTTTCCATGCGCTCCAGAGAGAATGAAGTTTGAGAGGGAATGGTTATCACCATGGCAGGAGAGAGTCTACCGAGAGACGTATGGTGATGATAACTTCACGAAAACAGAGAAACTCATTCCGAATCTCTTCAATAAGAAGGAATACATTATTCATGAAAAGAATCTCGAACAATACTTAAAACTCGGATTGAAACTTACGAAAGTACATGCCATCATATAATTCAAACAAAGTTGTTGGCTGAGGAAATACATTGATTACAACATGAGTAAGAGAACGCTAGCTGCAAATAACTTTGAGAAAGATTTCTTCAAACTAATGAATAATGCCGTGTTTGGGAAAACCATTGAAAACGTTAAGAAACATGGGAAATTCGAAATCGTGAATAATGAAGAGAGACTGAGAAGCATTGTTCGTAAACCATGGTTCTACAACGCAGTGGAGATCATGGAATCCCTGATGATTGTCAACAGCAAGCTTAAGGTGATAAAGTTGGTGAAACCTATATATGTTGGATTTACGATCCTAGAGTTGAGTAAGGCCCTGATGTATGACTTTCATTACAATTACATGAAGAGAGAATTCCCCAACAACAAAACTTTGCTACATGGATACGGATAGTTTCATCTATTCTATCCCCAAACCAATCAATACTGTTTATAAGATCATGAACAAGAGTGCTGAAGAGTTTGACTTTAGCAATTACCCGAAAGATCATCCAAATTATTCAATCATGCGCAATAAGGAGATTGGAAAGATGAAAGATGACTGTGGAGGAAATGCTATGACAAAATTCATTGGTTTACGTGCGAAAATGTACTTCTATACGATCGATGATGGAAGCAACATCAAGAAAGCAAAAGGAATAAAGAGAGGGGTCGTGAAGAAGAACATAACACACGAGAATTATCAAGAATGTCTGAGGAACCAAACTTGTTTCATGCATAAACAAAATAACATCAGATCTAAAAAAACAGACAATCTTTTCTGTTTCACAAAAGAAAATGTCGATAACCCCATTTGATGATAAGAGATACATTGAAGAAGATGGAATCGCGACATTACCCTATGGACACTTCTGTTTGAACTCATGTTAACGTTATATCTCATTATTGTAAGCAGAGTTCTTTTCGATTTATCATGTTATGTTGTTTAAAAAATCGTTCTTTTTTTACGTTTTTCTTGAATTAACGTGCACAAAAGAAAGAGAGCAGAAATGAGAAGCATTTTTTCTCTTAACGTAAACCATATCTTTCTTGAACAAATCTGTAAACATACAGATCATTTGCTAACTTATTATTAACATTAAAATATTTATCAATCATCGTTTCAATCGAAACATTTTTCGTTTGCGAATGAGAACAAATATACAATGTTGTCCACATGTAGGACTTTCATCTGTTTGAACTTGAATTTTATTATAGTTCCACTTAAACAGTTGAACAAAGTATTCCAACTCTCTTATCTTTGGCCTTTCACCAAGCGAATCGTAAAAGTCTAATTCGTTTCGCTCATCAATGTAAATTGCCACCCAATGCGTACCACCACGACCTCCAACAAAATCATCTTCATTAATTATTAACAAGTAAGGTAAAGAATCAATCTTTATATTCTTGAGCTCGTCTTTACCAAAAACACCATGGAAATTTCATAGTTTTTCACGTTTCTTGAGCAGTTTAACTATCGTTATATCATCCATTACCAGTCTCTTTTCACGTTCTTGTGTGAATCAAGTCCAACGACTCTATCGAATTCACCAAGCAGTACCATTCATATCCAATCAATCTTCGAACACATGACATGGTAGAACTTAGCGCTTTCTTGATCACCGTAACATTCTTAGATGTAAATTCTAAAAATGTTTGAGAAATCAAAAGTGCGTTTTTCGTTCTCTAATTTATAGGCATCGTAATTGTTACGTGATTCCATGTACCAAGTTTCAACCCCACATCTCTTACCAATCCAAAGTTGGCGCTGCGTAGCACCTTTGCGAGGTTTTTCCCCTTTTTCATAATCCTTTGGTATTATAGTCCCCACATACCAAGTTTCAGCTCAATATCTCTTACCAATCCAAAGTTAGCAGAATCATGCAGTATCACTCGAAAATCGAACATTATCATGAATATTCGAACATCCTTATGCATATAAAAGGGTTGGAAATCATAACATCATTACAATTTTGTATCACAAGTCAAGATCGCGAATCAAAGATCATCTCTGAACATTACGAGTATCGTTGGTAAGTACGCATTGATTATTCAGGAACTCTTCAAAAACACGTCTGATCTTTATGATGGCCTAAATTAAATGAGAGTTTAGACTTCATGTAATTTCTGAAGAAAAATTCACGAAATTTTTTTTTCTCATTCCTTTTCATGACCTAATCATTCTTAGTTTATTTCATAAGAAATGCATGACCCAAGTGAATCATCGAGAATCATAGGATCAAGGAGATTAGGCCAAATGGCGAAATTGAATTACAACTAATCGATACCAATCAGCCCGATACGAGACGCAACACTGAGATGTCCCCACTGCTCGAACAGGTGCCTCTTAGAAGGTTATTTTATAGTATTAAGAGCTAATGAAACACATGAAGAGACACCTAGAGGTCGAGCTCGAGAGCAGGAGCACAAGCTCGCTCATCAACAAAATCATTTACGACTCAATGAACCTTAACACTCGAATAGATCCGGAGAGTCTGGTCACATTGAGAGACATCACCCAAAGGATATTAAGAAAGATGCAGTGGATTAATGTATCACTAAAACATTAAAATTAACAATCCATCTCATGAAACTCTAAGTTTAAATATTTCATACTATAAGTCTTAATTGTTTAGTGATGATCTTTTTCACCAGTTCATCTCTCTTAACATTTTTTGGATGATTTTTCTCATCTAATTCATTTCTTTTTTAGTTTTGAAAATTTATTACGTTTATAATAGTTACGTTTCATTTCTGTACTTTCTCTCGAGCCGTCTTTTTCAGATTCATAAAATCAATGAAAGTTTTCAAACTATCCAGGAACAATAGAAAAAAAAACATGTCTGTTCCTCAGCTTGGCCTAAGTCGAATGAATTTTCTTTTCGATTCTTTATGAACACATGAGTCTTCGTCTTGTAAAAATTAACTGATTATGATATGAATTCTTTCTCGAGTCAGCTTTCATAGGATTCCCACCGAATTCATCCAAACCAATCAGGTCATTGACTTTTTCATAAAGACGATATTTGGACAACATGAATAATCTGTGTTCCATGATTGACACGTTAAGAATAACCAATCAGAATCACTTGAGTTCAATCGATTTTTGAACGCATGATGAATGTTGAACAAACCCATAAGAGCTAGTTCAAGAAAGAATTCATGTCACACCAAAATAATGCATAATTAATCACGATCGTTTCCACACATGTTCGATGAATGACGTCACGGATTCATATCTAACATCATAATGCGGGTCATGAAAAACCATACTCATGCTATACCGCTAGACATCATAAACATGTTCGCGCTATAACGTTAGATATCACAATTATACTCATGCTATAACGCTAGACATCATAACTATACTTGCGCTGTAACGCTAGACATCATAATTATACTTGCGCTATAACACTAGAAAAAGTATTAAAGGGTAGAGGATACTGAACAAGATGACGTCACTGGTTCAGTATCCTCTTTCTTTACCTACTCACTCTCTGATAATTGAACAATTTGACTTGCTGACTTATATAACAAGAGTTTGCCCTTAAAATTCGTTATTGTGGTTGTTTTTCTTTCAAATCTTCTTTCAAATTCTTCTTTTTCGTGGCTTTTTGTAAAGACTGGAATTGGAAAAACAGAGGTAACTTTTGTAACTATATAGGAATTTACACACCAATTTCAAATCGATTAGTCATGAAGACAAAGCAATTTCAACTTGATAATGTAAACATCTCCTTGGCAACTCTGCATGCTTTCGCTTGTTTACATGTTCCAGTTAAGATTGTTTATTATTGTTTTCTATGGACAATTCCTTTGAGATTGGTGCGTCAGTTTCCCTATTGTTACAATATTTTCCTCCGTTAATTGGAATCACTCAATTCCGCTGGTGAATTAGGGCAGCATTCCCAATGTTATTGAAAACTTTTGTCATTTCGTACTTGAAACTCTTGACTTTGAACACAATTTACAAAAAATTATAAGCACAAAAGAATACAACAACAATAATAAATAGGGGGTTCCCTAATAAGGTCCAAGGTTCGGGGAAAAATCGAAAAATTGGGGAGAAGTTTATTAGGCACCAGAGAAGTTATGACAGGTATGAATATGTGTGTCATTTAAATCTGAATAAAGGCACTAAAAATATTTCAGACTGAGATATTCTTATCATCTTGCTACCACAATATGAAAAATGAAATCTGTTGTGAAACCTTTTGTAATATACCAAAAAAATAAATGATTCTCTACTTGGAATATTTGTTTGTGTTCTAATACAAATATTCAGACGGAGTCGTTTCAATTTCGGATAAACTTTGTAAACAGATGTAAGAGACTTCCTCTATCCTCCCTGATAAAATTTGAAATTTTGGCTTTACAGATAGCTTGACAAAATAGATATAAAAATAAACACTGCCAGAACCAGCACAATGGACTGTCAGCTATTCTCATTCCCATGGTGATGTTGACAGTCCAGCATGGCAACACTTCACTGATATGAAGTGTCATTTTTATATTCTGCACTTAAGGGTCTCAATGGTTTCAGGGTCCAAGGGTCTGGTTCATATAATATGCCCCCACAACCACCCTGATGTCATGGCAGTACTTCCTCAATTTCCTTTTCCAGGCAATCTTTGTTTATGTACGGGGACAAATCAAAAGTGTAGATCCATTGTTATTGTCAGCTTTTTACATTGTTCTTCTGCATACAAGGGAAAGGTGGCTGAGAAGACATTCAAATTAGTGTGTACATACTTTATGGATGTCCCCTACCACTTTTCAAATGATATTCAAAATAATCAGGCAAATAATTTCAAATAAAAATATTCTGAAACTTTTTGCATAGCTGTCACAAAACATTTATTTTGGAGAGGTTCAAAAACTTTAGTACAATTAACATTTTAGATAAAAATCTGTTTTACATTTTCCAAGTAAAATTTTGATAATAAAAGAAAATTATCAGACAAATGAATTCTGAAACTTTTTTGCATAGCTGTCATAAAAGGTTTATTTTTGGAGAGGTTCAGAAACTTTTGAACGATTAACATTTCGGATAAAATTCTTGCAAGATATACATATGTATTCCAAAAAATCTTTGTATTTCAACAGGGGAATGCATATACCTAGTATGTGTGCACCAGGGGAACGAAAGCGTACATTTATTGTAATTTTCAACATTTTCTCAAAATTGTTTGCGTGCAGGGAGAGGGTGTGTAAAAATTGAAGAATTAATGTACACATACTTTACGGCTATCCCTACAATATTTTTAGTGATACATAAACACTATCGGACAAATAAATTTAACAACATTTTGCACAGTTGTCACAAGACAAAGCATTTACTTTTAGAGAGGTTCAAAAACTTTCAGGAAACTAAAAGAAACAGTTTTTTAACCCATTAATTTATTTATTAAAAAAAAGCTTGTTAGGTACCGTGATGCAAATTTGCCCCCCCCCAGACTATTTTTGCTGTGTCTATATTAGGTGGGGGCTAATTGGAGATGGAGAATATTTGAGGGTGGGATTATTGAAACCAGTGGGTCAGAAAAAGCACCAAAATGCACATTGAGTAAAACATTTCCTTAATAAATGTAAAATGGGAATGGATCCATTTTTTAAAGATGGTATTCAAAAGCTCTGCATTAAAAAATAAAATAATCTTAATGCCTCACTGTATTATCAGGACATTCACATAGTAACTTTTGCTGATTTTCTTAAATCAGTATTAGTGTCGGATACAATAAGATTGGCCTGTTGCATTTGTTTCATTCTCGTTTGGTTGTGGATTTAAATAAAGGAATCATGACATGAACTTTTGTTTATATTATATTAATTACAAGTATGATGTGATGCTAGTAGTTTTAAAGAACACCATCAGAGTGAACTCAATTGATAAAAGATAGACATTTGATTAGTTACACTTGGTTAGTTTGACTGACATATAGTTTGAAAACATGCAGTAACTCGCAGCTATGAACAGAAATGAAACTTACAGCTCACAACTACATTCAGAGGTTTTTGCAGCCAAAAAAACTGCCTATTGTATTTCTTGGCCTAAGGTTTTCCTACCTGGTCCAACCCAGGAGACAGATTAGTCCGTCATTCATTATCATGGATAAAGCCTTCACCCTACAAAAAATTAGTTTTACGTCAGGTTGAGTACTTTTAAATATTTTAAATGAAGATTTCAAACAGGCCCAAAAACAGTTTTTAGTACTGATCAAGGGTGAAAACATTTTTGGGACAAAGAGCATTCACCATATAAAAGATCATGCAGGTTAACATTAATTTTCCAACTATAAAAATTGAAAATAGATAGCCTACAGTTGTTTGGTTTGTTTTGTGTGTGATCAAACCGTTGTTTTTTTTAATCACCATAAAAGGTTTTATTGATTTTGGTTGGCATCAGTGGGCAATAATTTCCAAAAAGAACACAAATGTACTCTGTCTGTCTTTGTGGTTGTATATACATTCATAATTGGACTCCAATTCATCCCAATAAATAAACCTATCAATTCCCAACAAAATTTACCATAATTATGACTATAAATAATACACTGCATTTCTGTTAACCACGACGAGTCAAAAACATCCGTAAACTTCATGCACTATCTTCAGGGTTGTGTTGTGCAATGCAGGCTGTAGTGTTGTGTAGGCCTAATTCTTTTCTCAAATCTCAAAATGGTTTCTTTCTCCTCTCAGTGAGACCAATGTTTTGGCACATCCTGGTTAAATGTTATCTCAATTTGTGTTGACAAAAATCAGTAAAAATCTCACAGAATATTCATTGTTTGGTTCTATCACTTTTTTCATCAGCGCAACAATCACAACCATTTACCTCTTCAAATATCAAAGCAAGCAAACAACCACATAATGGCAAAAAAGTATGGTAAGGCAGTGGCGCAGAAAACATGGGGCGGTGGGGGGTTGCAGACCACCATAATTGCCATTTTGTGTCTGAATAGTGCCCTTTGCTGTAAAAAAAAACTGAATGTGCCCCTTTATATGAAATTGTCGAAATTCAACTTATGACCTCATTGCAAAAAGGACCGAAAAGTACCAACAAAGTGCCTCTCTCTTCCAGATCTGTCAAATATCTGGCCCATTTCTGTATAACTCTTCCATCAGCGCGTCTTCCAGCGTTAAAAAAGATGAATTATCGTCAAGATTACAAATTACAAGTTTTCCAAGATTACATATTGAAACTAAAAATGCTTCCAAATTAATTTTCTTGTTTAATTATTATCAACTGCCTTCTTTTACTTTCCAAACTTTCCAAACTTCTGCGCCCTTTTCTACCTAATACTTATAATTTACTACCTAAGCCCAAAGAAAAAGTGCCGTTTTTTCTTTGTGCCCCCTTACTTTAGAAAATTGTCCTGCTCTTCTGATGAAATATCATGCTTAGTATATATAAAAATTCCGTTGTTATTTTAAGGTGCCATAACTTTACATCACTTGCTTTTTTCCGCGGAATAATGAATCGAAGATAAATTTACAAATATGTACAGGAGTTGTAAGATTTTACTTTATTATGAGGAAAAATTGCATACTTTACTTAAAAAAAGCTTTTTAGCGCAAAAACATGTCTGATCTTTATGATGGCCTAAATTAAATGAGAGTTTAGACTTCATGTAATTTCTGAAGAAAAATTCACGAAATTT
>JAYJMH010052758.1:0-36554 GCA_036873815.1 Phacellophora camtschatica | reverse complement strand
TATAACGAACGGTCCTCTGTTCAAAGATATCTTTCATGAAAGAGGGGTTAAGGTTATTCTTTGATTTAAAGATCTCTGTCATGAGCAATTGCAAATTTTGCTGATGGATCGTGATTGAATTACTTATACTTATACTTATACGCATGCTCAGATACCTCCGAATAACCAATAATGCATTGCGAATTGAAATAATCGAGGAATATGTCGCAATCCGTGAATGGGTCTGATATGTAATGAATGAGTTTTATTTTATTTTTACAGACAAATGTTGACATACGGGAGAAGAATACCACTTCCTGAACTTGACAAACGTATCGATGTGAGTATTACGAAAACTTCTTAAATTCGCTTATATTTGTACCACTATGTTCGTATGCATGGTTTTTTGGGCGATGTTTTTGGGCGATCTTTGCAAAGAAGCTGCAAGCCTTCTCCTGCAAGCACATTTTGTGAAGTTTGATTTTATTTGTTTCCAAGAATGTTCTCTTTCTTTTCTGGCTTTTGTCATCCTCGTGTCTAAGGTTAATAATATGAAAAATTGAGAATAAATTGTATTTGATGTGTGATAGTAGAAAAAGGAATAGATCAATCTTTTGTAAAAATTTGTTATCATTTTAATCATAGATGATCGATGCCAAAGCAGTGAAAGATGTTGCCACGAAATATATTTACGATAAATGTCCTGCTGTTGTCGGAATTGGTGAGTTTTTCTGTTGGAACGATATTCAATTCAATTCAACTTTATTCATAGAATTCAATTAACTAAAACTACAATATAACATAAAAAAGTGAATCCTATAGGAGCCAAGTAAAGCATAGTTAACTAGCTTGGGCAGTTAAATTAAAATAAAAAATTACAAAGGCACACACTCATCGATGTACAAACAATGTAGTTTAATTATAAATACAAGAGATGTCGATATATATAGCACGAAAATATTATCAAAAAGTATTTTGACGCAATTTTACTTTGACGCAAAACGTCTTCAAACTTGAGATACATTTTATGTTTGACGGAAGTTCATTCCAGAAAAGAGCTCCTCTTTGTTTATCCTTTTTTCTCCCCCGTCTTTTGTGAGATCTGCAGACGTAGTAATCGTTGCTTTACCTGGTATCATATTTATGTTTATCATCAATTTTGAGAAAATAATTCTTGAACTCCGTCTTTCATACGAATTAATTTGAAAAGAAAAATGCAGATGAGACTTTCAGGTTTGTCCAGTTTTTCCTGACTTAGCGAATATCCGAATTATGCGAGCGCAACTTAGGCGAGTTTTGGGTCAACCTCGTACCCCAGGGCTATTTCATTCAGAAGAAATATCCCTGGTACCTACTTGCAAATTTTCATGTGAGCTCGTAAATTTATGTCTCATCAAAAAGAAATGCGAATTTTAAACGTTAATCCTGTGTTTAAAACGTTAAAACTGACAAAAAATTCAAGCACACAAATGAAATAGCAATTTCTTTAAAATTGTTTAAACATCCTTCTGCTTCTGCTGCAGCCCATTAGTTCGTTAATGCAATCTGTGATTTGCTTAAATACCCATTGCTAACCAGGAGCCTTTGCACACCTACATGACAACGAAACACTGCAACAAGATTTTCACGAATAGCGAAAATAAATTTCTGCGACTCTCCAATGAAGGTGGATGCAGTAAACACACAAATCTTGACAGCGAAGTACAGAAACACGCCCTTTTCCGCTGCTGATAAAACTTTACTAGGCCAAAAACTTTCTTTCAGATAACATGAAGGTAGTCAAAGAAATGTACCATGGGTAATTTTGCTGCTGTAATGCCCGCTGGTTAACAATGGGTCTTTAATGTTAGTGTAAATTAGCGTTTTTGCCATACAAAAACTAATGCCAAATAAGGCTTATTATTATTGTTATTATGAATTTGATTTTGATTTTAGGCCCAATTGAACAACTGCCAGACTACAATCGTACCAGAGGTTACATGTGGTGGATGAGACTGTAATGTTATTAGAAACTGTCATATCAAATAAAATAAAATGTTTTCTTGTTATATTGTATCACTTCTGATTTGCGTTTTGCATGAAACGATTTTTAGTCCAGTATGGTAGCAATTCCTTTCTGTGTGATTATTTGAAAGCTTTCTAGTGTTGTTATTGTTGTAATGTTGATAAAGCACAGACTTTGTGCATACAAAAACTGTTTTATTGATGTTTCATATAAAACTGCTGATGCTGAACAATGTTCTTCGTGTTATGTTCTTCGTGTTGTTTTGCCATGTAGCCTAGCCTGCGTACATAACGGAGAGGATTTGGAGGTCATTTTCAGTCTTTACAAATTACGAATTTTCACAAATCTATGTTTTGTAACCCAGGGGGGGGCACCCAGGAATTTTTGATACGGGTCAGTTCAAGAAATAAGTAAGTAAATAAGTAACCCAAAAATATCAAACGCAAACTATTTTTGACCCAAACATTTCATACATTACTATGATATACAGCCTGTAGTTGGCAAAAAGCATTGCAATTCAATTTATTATCTATGAAGCAATTGCTATTCCATCTTTTTTATGGTTGGTGTGCATATTTTGAAAAATATCTACCTTTAAAAATTGAGTCCCCCCCCCCCTTGTGTTTTGTAAGCCTTGAATATTAAACTCATTATTTTGTTGGTTCCAGCACTTTTTCAGGGTTGAGAGTCAGGAGGAAAAGATAAATTTTTTATTGTGAAATTTAAGATGTGTGAAATTATTCTTGAAACAATTATAATTTTTATAGGCTGAGGCCCTGGTGTGTATTTCTCATCCATCTTGGCGCCACTGAACAGAAATAAGTGATTGATTTCTAAAAAGGAAAATATTTGTGGAGAAATGAACCTTTGACGACTGTTCAAATTAGTCATAGGATTTGTTGTTAATTTTGAACTGTGGGAATGTGTCCGTTATCGTCATTAGCAACAAGATTTCGAAACCAGCTCTGAAAGCATGTGGGCGGAAAAGGGAGGCATGGTACTTAACCACAAGTGAAATCAAGACCTGAATTTACACACGAGCCTATGTTAAATTGTACTGCCTATGTTTTTTGCCCTGAGTAGAAGGCAGCCAAAAGTTGCACCTCCAGTGACCTTTCTAATGCAATTTTGGGCAAGAGAGTTATTGTAAGAAATTAAAAACCAAAATGTTTTATTTCGCTTAGGGACAATAGAAAATTGAAGTCACGCGGAAAATCTTCATTTATTTGATTGTTTTACGAAAATTATTTTCTTTTCACACTAAACATTCGTACACAAGAAGCTTTAAGCAAATGTTCTCAATTCTGGGATCAAAAATCTTGAATGGGATGAGGTATTTTTGGGGGGTATTCAAAGTGCACAGAAAATGCACGCCTTTAACTTTGCAGTTCACTCTACGATTCCACCCACTGGTTAAATAGCTTGAGAAGTTTAGCCGAAAACATTTCAGTAAAGAAATTGCCTAAGTTCATATATGCGAGGTGAAACAGAAACTTTTTGAGGAATGTTTTTCCATGACCATAAAGAGCCCACGCGCCACAAACAATGTGATGACAAAAACGATTTGTCAATTCTTTTTTTGTCGGGTGTATCTTTGCTTATTTATAGAAAGGTCTGGGGAGACTCGTCTCAGACCTCTTGATTAACAATAAAAGTTACACCAATACAAAAAGCGCAATTGTAATGTATGACTTAAAATATCCTAAAAATAGAATCTTATCAGAATAAAATCTATAAAAATTGAAAAGAAAACCAGTTGTGACACTTGGATCGTCAGTTCTACATTTATTTGTTGTTCCAGAAATCAGGACACCGCGGCAGAAATTTAAGCATATGATAATTTAACTTCCTCTTGAAAATATTAGCCAATCAGCAGTTGAGTGACATAACGACAAGCGAATCCGGAGTCAATGTGATGCTACTTTAAGCCTGTAGAACTTGCAGCACTGAACGGAATTTGGCATTGGGTTCTCTCGCAAGTCAATAAATTGAGGTGTGGTTTCGAAGGTTTAGTTGTTTGTTTTTTATCAAACATTTCATGTGTACGACCCAACAGGAAAGAAGGCCTTGCAGAAAACTACCCTTTAAAGAATATCAGGTAATTTTATTGAGAATATTCTTAAATGTTCCATGGCGTATTTTTACTTTTAGCCGGACATACTGGAAGGTCATGCGTGTGCTCAAGTCCGCCATTTCTAGGACAGAAAATTAATCAGTCGAAGAAGGCGTAAATTTTGTTATTTGGTACGATAGAAGCATTCATTGAATATAGATCAAAGTTTTCAGATATACGTTGTGCTTGGTGAGGTGAGAGTTTTATTTTGAATGATTTTGAAATGTTTGTCAAAAAGTAACAACACCACACAACACCCAAAGCAAAGAGTTGGCTAGGCCAAAACCAACATTTCAGTCAAAGGCTTCATTGCGGATAAAATTCCTACATCCTTGGTTCTCAAAAGTTTTGCACCAACGAGTAAACATATTGAAAATGTTCGTATAAAGGAAAGTTCTGTTTGTTAGCCAGCCTTTATTTAACTGAGATGAACTACCTAGCTTGCATGGTTTGACGAAGAGAAGTATCTTTTTTTGCAAGGAAGTGGAAGCGAATAAATTTTGATCGACCCGAGGTGTGAGGTGGCTTGACTTGAGGTGGATGCATTTGCTGTGCTGTTGTTGTGGTCTCTGTATGATATGATACGATCCTCTCTTTTTGTTCAACTGCATTTACAATTTTTAAGGATTACGTTTTCCTTACAAGGCAATTCAATTGTTAATAGAATATCAATCATATCCAGAGGGGGAATTCTTTGCTCTCCCTGCGCCAAATATTAAACTATAGAACAATAGAAGAAGCCCTCTCTCCACTAAAGATCTTGCTAAAATTAGCCCCCAGACTCAGTCTGGAATTATATAAATGGCTAAATTAATTTTATGCCATAATTAGATGTTCTGACAAGTGTAAAGTGACAAGATTCATAGTTATTAGGCGGGTTTCACAAATATGTTTGGTTAGTTAAACCGACCGACTGACCTCGCAAATAAAACTTTTTCTCAATACTATTGCAATTTAAGTATTTTTCAAAAAACCTGAAGTATTTTTATGCTGGCTGACCAACTCAAATTTGAAAGTGTGATTTTACACTAACCAAACATATTTGTGATACCCGCCTTAGCAGTTTAGTTTCTAGATTGTTTGTTGTTCCTAAAATAACTTTTGGTAAAATCTCTCATTTTTAGTTGGCATAAAACTTGTGCATAGGATTTCCCTGCACTGCAGTATGTACTATTACATATGAATTTATTAAAATATATTTTTCATTTCCTGAAAGCTTGACAGCAGAAAATATGTAGGTCTAGGTTTTCACAGAAATGGTTCAAAATTCCTTCAAGTTCTTTCATGCTAAAATAAATTGATAGGTGCAAATCAGGGATCATGGAAAAGTAAATTGCAGTATGAGCCAAGCAATGGTAAATCACTGTATG
This sequence comes from Phacellophora camtschatica, assembly GCA_036873815.1. NCBI lineage: Eukaryota > Metazoa > Cnidaria > Scyphozoa > Semaeostomeae > Ulmaridae > Phacellophora > Phacellophora camtschatica. The sequence goes on along the minus strand of JAYJMH010052758.1, from coordinate 31,087 downwards.
AGCCAAGAAAGAGGCTTTACACTCTTCAAGCTTGGAGTCATGAAGAGCAACTAAAGTTGATAATGAATATATAAATTCATGAAAAACAAATTATTTGCAGGAAATAATCTCTGGTATAGGCCTATTGTACTTCAATTCTCGGATTTGAGATGACGTAAAACCTTTTTGTTTTCACTGCAGTTTATGTCACGTGATGAATCTATTGGGAAGTATTCCTTTTGAAATCAATTTTATCTTTCATTCCTAAATGCATGGCACAGAACCATGCATTTCTGTACAACCTAAAATTTAGAACCATGAACTTCTGACTTTTTGTCAAGTTCTTTTATTGGGCTGTGAATCAAGTATTGTGTAGAAAAATTGCATAATACCAGATATAAGTGGGCAGAAAAGTTACTTAAATTTGTTATTGTCCATGCTCTTTACTTTTTTGTGTTTTGTAACACTTGCAGATAATTTTTTGAAAAATGAATAGAATTGGTCACAAATTCCATGCAGAAAATATGTCAAAAATTAAAAATTCATGGACAGAAATTGAGACCGAAATAGTTATGCTTGGATTGTGTTTAGTCAAAATCTCCTTTAAAACCCCCTACTGAACCCCAAGTATACCTTCTGGGTATTTGGAATCATTGACGTTTTGTTTTTACTGTGAAATGGGGCCTAAGTGTCAGGTTGGAAAACATATGTGAATTTGTGTACACATAGCTGTGAGTGTTTGGAAGAAGCAATAGTATAATTAACTAAACAATGGAAAAGGCATGAGTATAGTTATACGAGTGAGAGCAAATTTTTCAACCACAGCTAAGTGAAGTCATATACAACGTTTACTACATTACAAATATTTTTGCAACCTCTTGAATGAATTCAGAATGGGAGAATTGCGAAGTTTTTGTTTAAACTATAACAGTTTGAAAAATTGGGTTCCAAGCACAAGGTTTGACTATATAACGAGTGGCAAAATCTTCCTAAATATAAATTTGGCTGGCAAAATTTTTAAACATGAGTCCCTTGGCACCCCACTAATTCTACCCCTGTTTTAATGTAAATTTGGTTGTATGTTACAAACACCCAAAACTGTTGTCGAAATGGAAGAAATTCTTAACAATTTAATTTGTTTCTCCAAATAGATATGGCAGCTATAAGAAAGAAATTAGTTATTGTTGGCGATGGTGCATGTGGTAAAACCTGCCTGCTGATTGTATTTTCAAAAGATCAATTCCCAGAAGTTTACGTGCCAACTGTCTTTGAAAATTATGTTGCTGATATTGAAGTTGATGGAAAACAAGTTGAGTTGGCTTTATGGGATACAGCTGGACAAGAAGACTATGATAGACTGAGGCCATTGTCATACCCTGATACTGATGTAATTCTCATGTGCTTTTCAATTGACGCGCCAGATTCCTTAGATAATATCCCTGAAAAATGGACCCCTGAGGTGAAACACTTTTGTCCAAATGTACCCATTATTCTTGTTGGAAACAAGAAAGATATCAGAAATGATGAAGCAATTAGACGTGAGTTGTCGCGTATGAAGCAAGAGCCAGTGAAGCCAGATCAAGGAAAAGTTATGGCTGACAACATAGGAGCTTTTTCGTACCTGGAGTGCTCTGCCAAAACTAAAGAGGGTGTTCGCGAGGTCTTTGAAATGGCCACTCGAGCTGCATTACAGGTGAAAAAGAAGAAGGCAAAACGATGTGTGCTGTTATAGATTTTTAACTGCTCAGTACAATCATTTCTATATACTTTCATTAGTGAAGAAAGGAACAATAAAGAACAGTAATAATTGAGGTTTTTTTCTTGCTTCATATGTGGATTTGTGATATAAGATAAAGGGAGAAGTATATACATACTATCTCCAGATTTCATTCTTCTCGGTTTGTCCATTTATGTTGAATTTGATTTTCTTTAGTGTTCATGACTCGAGTTGATGTTGAGATTTAGAGCATCTTTTTATTAAATTGCCAAACGTCACTGCGAGGCAAATTCATTTTCTTAATAAATACTTCAAGCATAAATATTGTAATTATTTGTAGTTTTCAGTCCATTTTAGATTTAAGAAGAGTTTCTATACCTAACAAATATTAAAAAATTGGATTGTTTGATTTGTATTAGGTACTCGAACTATAACTTGTATTAACCAATACCCTCTTCCCCTTTTGAAGTCCATGGCAGTCATAATATATATTCATGTGAATGAACTGTTTTTCATCACATTTAATGTCATATTTTTGAAAAGTTTGACTTGCATATAATCAGTTTCCCTTGATTAGACCAACATTTAGGTATGCATGTAAGAATTGGACTGCTTTTGTTTCTAATATTATGAAAATTTTGTTTTTGTGGTTTTTTAGTTCCAGAGTATCTTGTCTTTATATAAATGTACTTTTAATTGTGGCAAATGATACTTTCAAGGGAGGTAAATCAAGAATTATAAAGTGACAGCAAACGATATGCTGGTTGTGTTTTTCATGTTCATTGTTTGCCGATGTTGAGTTGTACACCATCAGCCTGTTCCATTTGCAATCAAAACAATCCTATTTCCATTCAAAATCTCCCAACTGTGTGAAATCTCTTTGATACAAACAATGCAATGTAAGCATGATTGTTTTAATGGCGAAAGGAACACGGTGTATTATTACAGGCAATTAAAATGAAATCACTGCTTGACTAAATTTACCCTAGGTACCACCCGGACCCTTGTTGAAGTACATTAACATCACAAAATTTCGGACCATCTAATTTTTGGACAAACGGCTTCGGGCATAAAAGTTTCTCACACTTTGCAGAGCTGTTACGAAGATTCTTTTTTCAGTTCATCAGAGTTGATCTTTCAGGCATTTTTCGGAGAGGTTCAGAGACGAAAGTTTTAAAGAAAGAAAATGTTGTAGGAGATATTATCCGTCTAAAAGTTTTTGATGTTGATGCAAACGAGGAGTGAAAAATTTCATGGGAGATAGGATACCATTGGTTTGAGTGTTCATTTGCTTGTGCCAACTGACTATTATTTCAATGGTATGTGATTAGCTAATTGGAACAAATGGCGCTGTCACAAAGTTATCAAAGCACCGTTTTACAGTCTTGTGCAAGCATCAGGTGCAGGCAAATGGAGACTTAAAGAAATCGATCATTTCATTGTGTCGTCTTATCTGCTAATTTTTAGGAAAAGTCAATAAAATTTTAAAATTTAATCAATGCAACAGCAACAGGGCTGTTAAAATTCTAATTTTGTGTTTTAGCTACTACAAGATATTATGTCTAAGCATTTATTAAATTCGTGTTGAAATTTCGCCTCTTTATGAGTATTCATTATTCGAGTTATCATGCAAGGAAGGCTTCTTTCAATAACATTAATTTGGGTGTAAATTTGTCTGTTTTTAATTTATCTTGTTTCATCAAGTTTTCCTCGCTCAATTTGAAATTCGTAAAATTTGTGTGTGCATGTAATGCCCATACACTGAGCTCAGTTTTACAATTTATCTTCCAACTTCAAGAAAAACCTCGTTTAATATGATCCCCAAAATGTTGGGGATATCAAGTCCAGAGTTTGCGCTCTAATATCATCAGTCTACTCTCACCCCCGGATCGGCCATACGGTTCTTTGTTTAATAACTCTAGATGTCGTGTTTTCAAGAGGTAAACGCAATGCAGACAATTATTTAAATTTCAGATATTTGTGAACGTAAATAAATGCATCTTTGGAGCATAAATTTTGCCGAGGCTCGATGTTCTTGAATTTCTAAGAATCTCCAATGCTCAAACGTTCTTAAGCTGTTCTTATTTTTGCGCAGATGTTTGTTCTTGATTTTATCTCGATTTATGACAAGTCTTTTCTGCTATCCTTTAACAATACCATATGACAGTACTAAGAGAACATTCCTAAAGTGCAAAACATAACTTCATAATAAGATGGTATTGAATTTTTTGAAAATCTTGGCTCTGAGACTGAGCATGTTCTACTATGTTCTTATTTATTTTTTTACAATTTGAGCCTGATGTTCTAATAAAGTTTATTCTTGGGCCTTCTCATATAAAAAGAGTACAGCTTGCCCGCAGAACTCTGCCTATGTGGTTAACCAAGCCATTGTTTGCTTCAGTTACAGTTTATAAATATATTTAAGCGTTTGTTAGTGTTACCCTCTGCAAAATGAAATTTAGAAAGGAAAATTCTCCAGAAAATTTAAGCGAATTTTTCAGAAAAAGCTGATTGTCGGAGCGAAAATCAGTTAGAATTTAGAAAGCAAGCCTGAAAGTTTTTTCGTATTGTGGTTGTGGCTGCATGGTTTTCTTGGAAAAAAACGCTTTGTCGAAAGAGAGGCAGTTTCTTCAGAACGGCAAAGGAAATGGCGGAAGTTTTCGATTTTGGTGAAAACGATGGTTTTAAAGTGGAAATAAGCTTTTACAGAGATGTGAAAAATACACGAGAATTAAAAGAAAAACTTTTTAAAGGCCATATACAAGCTGCTGTATTAAGATCACGCTTGGTAATAGTTTTAGAAGTGTTTAGGGCACGATGAAATTTTATTGATTTTTGAAAAGAGGCCACAACACCTCGTCTAGAGAGAGTAGAGGGGCCTATAGTATATACTATAATTTTATTCCTGATCTTTTTTAGGTTGCTTAGAGAAATATATTTTCAAATTTGAAAAACCTACCGAACCATATTTTGTAAATTATTATTTGTCGTTCTGAGAGCCCAGATTTTTGAAAAAAAATTTAAAAAAATATAATATAAATTTTATAAAATATAATATAAGTTTTATCTGATTATTTTTAGGCCTGCAACTACTTTCCAATTTTGGTTTCAGCAAACAAGACAGCACATAGTTTTAAGCATGGAAAGATGAAAACCAAAACTGTGCACACAGAACTGATGTACAATTTATCTCCCACTCACAGCGTGAGTTTCCTGAAATTTAAAGAAATATGTGTAATATAAAAATTAAATTTGAACTCAATTTTAGGGGTGACACACAGACAGCTCATTACGGGGTGGAGTACACAAGCATGACGTTTTAAGTTACACTAATTTTAAATAAACAGAAGACGTGGGCAGAGGGGGCAGTTGTTCTCAAGGAAATAAAATACAACAGTAGCCTATATGGTATTTCTGTTAATCAAGTTTTTAATTTCAGATTCATAATCATTAATTATTTTAATTTATTTTATTAAGATTTCAGATTCATTGAAAAAGTTTGGCATTCAAGATAATGACACAGAAATATTGGTTGTTTGCATTTACCAGGCAGAAAATGAGATCAAGGTATTTCAGAAAAAATATGATATTTTCTTATAATAACAAAAATAGTGTAATCAACAAATTTTGCTGTATACATATTTTTTTATAAGAAACCGAAAAAGGCTCCACTAGTGAAAGTTTCTTAGTTTAGGGCCATTTTTAACCAATTTTCACTAGTAAAAGATTTTTTACTATGCATTCTTTTTTTCAACAAAAACATAAAAACTTGGTATATATTGTACAGGATAAAAAGTCTTCACTGAATAAAATTTTTTGAATTATTGTACATTGTAAATTATATAATTTATTACAAAAGCTATCGTAGATTTAACTTGACTTTTTATCTCGTATTTTTTATGTTTATATGTTTTACTTAATTTTCAGACAAATATTCATTCAAATGACATCCAAGGAGTGCTTTGCAGCCTAGACCAATTAGAAACTTTTGCTGATCAAATTCAGTTGAAGAAGGTAAGTTGAAATCTGAAACATCATTTCAAACATCAAATTATTTTATGTTTGTTTAGGGGGTCCATGTTCCCATGTTCCTTTGCTGAAGCTGCAAATGTTCTATCATTATTTTGGAAGAAAAACCACACCTAAATTGGAAAATTTTGATTTTTTGTGTTCCTTATCCCTGATGGTCATCTGTGCTCTCCAAGACCCTGTCCACTTTTCCTCTTGTTCCCTTGATTGTTCCCTTCTAATTCTAGGCATGTTCTCTCTACCCTAGTACATTAAAATCGAATAATTTCGGACGATAAAACATTTTTTTCTTCATATTTCTATTCAAAATATATCTGTTCCAACTGCTATACAGGTGAATTTTAGCATAAAATTATGCTTTTTAGCCAATATATAACTCATCGCTGGTGGAAGACTCACTTTATTTGCTGAAGAAAACAATTTTGTTTCCAATCATGCAAAATGTGTCCGAAAGTTTTTGTCTGAAGTTATTTGTCCGAAACTTATCGTTCGAAAGTTTTCGATGTTAATGTAAATGATTCCTATCCTTTCTCATATTTAATAAAGCTGTTTGAAATTTGAAATTGAAACAGGCAGTTCAGGAGGTGCTTAGCCTAGTATATTCATCTGACAAAAACACCTGGGGGGAGTTTCTACCGATTTCATTTTTCTTTAATATTAAGCGTCTGTAAATTTAACAAAAAGCCAAAAAATTATATCTGAGGACTGAGGTTCATAAATCAAAGAGAAAAAGAAATAAAGATTAACCAATAATCTTTAGGGGTAACTAACTAATAACTAAAAATTTTTATAAGGTGGCTCAATATTCGGCACGGATACTCCCATCACCTGCATACAGGAGAGCTCAGAGCTCGAGATGGCTTTTAGATACGAAAAGTCACTGTCGACTTGAACTATGCAAACTTCTTCAAGCTTAAGTGACATTAAAACGTAGAGGACATGAGCTTGATTTGTTTAAGCAGAGGAGTCGCCTAAACGCAAGGAACTTTTTTTGAATATTCTTATAAAGGAATTATAATAGCGAAGATGTAAATACATAGCATGTAAAGGGAGCCCGAAAAAGAAAATTTCTTCTCGCGAGGAATCGTAGAGTCGTGGAATAAGCTGCCAGAAAACATCACAAAATTTACTTCAGTATTACAGTTTGAAAACTTCATGATCGTCTACATCACGAACAGATTCAACTTCAAGGGTTTTATAGGCTTCAAGCCTCTTGTTCCCTTATTCGATATATTATTATAATTATTATATAATATTTCAAACAGAATACACACTGGTAGATCAGTTAACCTAGTCTAGTTTTTATCCACTTGTTTGCTTTAATTTTAGATTTACAAGATTACAGACGAAGAATTGACGATTGGAAGCTTATCAGATGCTATTATATGCAGAATAGCAACCAAGGATGCAAGCTAACACTCATACACTTTACGTTGAGACTTTTGGTTGGTTGTTTAGCGCAATAATGATTCTGTAAATACTGTACTCTCATTTTTGTTTACGGTATTTATAATGCTGACAACAGAACGAACCATATTTGCAGAAACGAAACACCGAAATCTACAACGTATACTGAAGTGTATCTTTTACACGCTTTTTATATAAGAACTGCTAGCCTCGTGTTTAGCCTTTATTGTTCTCAGCTTTGGACATTATTTTTATAAACTGGTAAACCCCCCCCCCCTCTTTTGAGAAAGATCTTTAAAGCGTATTTCAAGTCAAGAGTTAAGGATTTGCTTGCTTTGTTTGTAGTTAGGGACAGTGCAAAGTTTATTTTACAACGTGGCCGGAAGAGAATGCAGCGGAGCAGGCACATTTATGCAAAGACTATATTTTCTTGCCCCAGTCTCAACGGTGCATTGACTTTTTCCTTTATTGGTCGATTTAACAGAGAATTTAGAATTCAAGTTTACTAAAATTTACTCAAAAACAATTGACCTAGTCTTTAGGGTAAATGATGCATATATAGATGGCATAAAATTGTAAGAATCAAGTTTAACTTGGCACATATATTTTTCTAAGACATTATTGTAGGGGCACCGAGTTCTTTAGTATTTTTAAATTTATTTCTTGATTTGCACCGACCCTTTAGTAAATTTAATTTTGCACTGTTCCTTAACACAAATAATTTCCGAGATACCAATTTTTTTTTATCAAAATCTAGAAGGGTTGTTCTTAACAATGTACAGATATATATATTGAATTTATCGACCTGTTTTGGAGACAGTAAAGATATTATTGATTAGAAGATCCTCTATTTGTCAAACTGTTTTATTGTAGTCTTAGTTACATTTCCAAAGCAAGGAATGTGTTTCTAGCGTTTTCAGTGATGTGTCAGAAAAGCATTTTTAAATGAATATATGATTAAATATAATTAAAGTTTCGATGAAGTTAGCTCCAAATTCTGGCAGTATTCATTTTTAAAATTCGTTAGTGAAAACTGCGCAGTTTGAAATCTTGTCGGGAGATGTGAATAGAAATTTTCTATTATCCCTTTTTTAAACATTCCACATTCTGTTTGAAAAAGGCTTGATCCTCACTCCTCAGTAAAGTTTGCTATGTAGGTTTATTTATATATCGAAAATCATTCAATCATATTTAGATATCGAGTATTCTATTGGTGTACTATTGTTGCTTCTATAATCTTTGATTTTTCACACCGAGGACCTCTTTTTCTAAAACTATTTAAGAAATTTAGCTCTGCAGAAGCCCTGTATTACCAGGGCGAAATATTAGCAACCAACATATTGTTGAATTTATTGTTTTTTTGCGTCGTTCCTGTTTTTTTATTTATAAAAAACATGTTTGAACAAAATTTTTTCTCATTTTGCCCTCTCGTTTCTCTTGCCAGCAATTTGATGAAAGAGGTTAGAGGTGTTGAGCAATTAAATTAACTTTTTAATCAAGCTTATTCAAAAGCATGCACAAATCGTGTGCCCCTCCTATAAATAGTCCCCCAATCATAATGTTCCAATTTCCCTCCTTCCACGTCCCCTTTCGCGTCTGCGCATGACAAAGACAAATAACATTCAAAATGGAGGTTGCAGTTGCTGAAAAAAAACTTAATCTAAAAAGTTAATAAATCTGTGCATTGCTGGTATTTTAACGAACTAAAAAATCCTGAATTAATGAAAATAAAGTTGCAGGAACGAGATCTTACTGTTGGAAGTTTAAATCGATAGACATCTGAATGATATTATTGCAAAAAAGAAAAGATCCACACGATACGATATATATATTATATTTATATAATAATTAATATACCGATGTTTCTTCGTTTGTGGGCCTAATTTTTTACGAAGAAAACTTTCACTCATTTTCATATCATGATGAATGAAGAGTTGACGAATGACTGCACTGGAAATTTCTGCTTTTTTTCCATTTAAAATCAAATTGAATGACATATTAAATAATGATAATTGATCCAATATAATAAGATCATCCTATTACTAACTTTGTTTCCTTGCAAGGAAGTGAATGTGAAATTTTAAAATTCAATCAACATGGATCAAGAAATTATAGCAAGAAAGTTCATTGAAACACTGATGGCAGACTTCAAGCTTATTCATAATGAATCGAAGAAGAAGTTTCCAGCCGTAAAAGAGGTTTTTATCTAATTATCGTTTACCAGAGAGAATTGTCATGTACAATAGAATAAATAATAGCTTGTTACTATGCTTATTGTTTTACAAACTAAAACCTACAGTAAACATTTTTTGATTGGAAATTTTGGCATAATATACTCTCCCCACACCAAAGTACCTATAAATCAATTGTTGTCAGGCTCCAAAAATTGGTTGAAATTTTATTGACAGCACAAAATATATTCTGCATGCAAAATGGAAGCTTTCCAGACCAGGATCTGATTAAACCAACTTTTATCAGTGTTAACTGGAAACCCCATTGCTGAAGATTAAAAAATAAATAATTTAAATTACAATTTCAGGCCGTTGAAGGTGGAATTCTTCGACTACGAATGATTTCAAGTCAACATGTAAATGTTCAAAAAGGTATTATCACAAGATGCTAGAGTAGAAATAAAGTTAAAAAAAATTGATATAATTATGTATTGTAATTTTAGAGGAGTTTAAAATGTATTTTAAATTTATAGATTATGGTTACTAAAGAGAAAACTCTAAATAATTATATTTGCTTACCCAGGTGATAGTTTGAAATCAAAAACTAGATTTATTAAGTAATCCACAATGTTTTTATGTTTTCTTATGCTCATTATTTTTTACCTTTTTTTATGGTCTTCTAAGCATAAAAATGAACAGTCTTCAGAGAAAAATGGTTATCAAGTTATGAAACAATTTTTACATTTGAAACATTTTTAATTCAAGCTAGATGTAAAAATTTTGAAATTTATGAAATCATTGTGTTAGTTCAATATAAAGTTATGTAATTTGAGTTTTTTTTGCAATTGTTTTAGTTCTTTCTGAAAGCAATGATATCTTCCGCCCACTGCTCCTTGCATGTGGAACAAAAACTCCAAAGATTTCATCAACTGCATTGACTTCAATACAAAGATTAGCTTCTAGCAGCTCAATTGGACATGTAAGCATATAGTTTTAACTTACTACATTTTGCCTTAGCATGAAATTGACTCAGCATGACTAAATATGAATAATAATATAATGCTACTAAAATTGGTCAAAGCTACTTCACAATATAAAATCAGCACTGATTTCCATCAGCACTTTTTGGCATTACATTACCATATTTTAGTGTGCATGAGATTAGATACTTTTTTTTAAAGGGACACTGGTTGTATTACAGTATACAATGTTATTTGTAGTAAAAGCTATTTCTTTTAAGTTTGGCTTGTAAAAACAGGATGTGTCTTACATACAAATTTCTCTTTATACAGGGCAAAATAAGAGGCTCTTTGTTGTAAATGATGATCTAGACAGAACTTTTTGTTTTATTATTTTTTACTTTATTTTCCAAAGATATCATTTTATTTATTTTATATTTTGTGTTAACTGTACAATTGTACAGCATTTTAATCTTTGATCTTTGCAGGGATATGCACCCAGCATTGTCAATCAGCTATGGGAACTCTCAAATGCTGGAGTGGAGGAACTTCGTGTTTTACAAACAATTTTGATTTTGGTCACAACATCTCCTGCAGTACAGAAAGACTCATTGGCAAAGGTATGTAATGGAATTCACTTACCCAATGAGAGAGTTCTCCACATGTCCCTGTCTTTGCAGGTAAAGTTTATTGTGGTCCAGTTTCTGAAGTTAAACCATTTTGCAATGTTTCCGTCCTTTTTTTGAGTGCACTGTGATTCATTGTGCCTCTTATCCAGGCCTTCTAAGCGCATCTTGGATAAACTTCTGGTTGATTAATTTTGATGTGTCCAAAGAGTTTAAGGGTATTATATCATTGTGATTTCAGAACATGCAGAACTAGCTTTTTGAGAAATATACCACGTGAAAACTGTGTCCCACTAGCATTAAAAATACTTGGTAAAGTTGAACAGTAAGCAGTCAATGCTACATAATTTCTCCCTTTTTACTTCTAGTCCTACTAACCATATGTTTTTTCTTGGGTGAACGGCTTGTGTTATGGAAAGATTATTTTCTTTTTGTGTGTTTTTCAGATTGTGGTTATATGTTTTCACATGTACTTCAGTTCTGATACAACCATAAGCAGCACAGCAGCAGCAACTATTAGACAAAGCATTTCAGTTATACTAGATCGGATGATTGAAGAAGACAAAATTTTGAAAGGTATTATACATAATTTTCTCTTGAACTTTGGTCAGACTGTTTGCTTGCTGATGTAATACAAGGTTTAACAACAACAAAATATTTTTATGTAAACATTTAAAACTAGAAATTTATGCATAGAGAGTAAAGATTACTATAAGATGGATACACAAGAGAATAGAGGACCAGTTGTTGTGCCAGGATTTTTTTGACAAAGGTGCTTGGCTAATCTGACACAGAAGCAGGAATTTGCCAGCAACAGGCTTTGCTCATGGCTTCACTGACTTCCAGCAGGGGGCTTTATTTTGAAATATAATATAACAAGAATTTACTTTATTTTATTCGTTTATCTTAATTATAATTTTGAAGTTTAATTAAAAGTTTTTAAAACTCGTTTTGCATTATAATTTTGGGAGTTATCAATGAAAGTAAAATTGACACCACGACAACTTGGTACATTTGTAAAAGTATATTTTATTTCTATAAATTTTGAAATTTTATTACCTGACAGATTCTCCCAATGAGAGTGGCTCCTCTTACCACAATAAATGTCCAAAGACATTACACCCAAGAGCTCAAGATGCTTATTTACTGTTTCAGGTAATGTAGAAATTTTTTACAAAACATAATGCATAGATTGTTTTTATTTAATATTTGGGAGTCCCATAACAAGGAAGAAGAGTTCCATTCTTTTTTCCACTTCATGTAGAAGTTGGCAAAGAAAATACTTCATAATTTCAAAAAGACATTAAAAACAGAATATAACTATTCCATACTGGTTAAAAAAGCAGAAAAAACCATTCCATTATGAAATTAAACTATTGATCCATTATTTATTGACGTTTCGAAGCAATCCATATTCCAACACCAGAACCCCAAATTTACAGATCAGCGAAGGCTAATTTATATAATTTCAGAACGATAAAAGTGTGCATAATAATGACTAAATAAGGCAGAGGTATTAAGGGAAACATAGTTTGGAAGACGGTATTAAGGGCATCAGGGTTCACAGAACGGCGACATTGATTGACGGGACGCGGTGTTACTCAATACTTGGCTGGGGATACGGTATTCTCCTTTACTTTGACGGATTTGCAGAATTCTTAAATGTAATATGAGCTTTAAGGAGAGTAACAAGTTTTCGTTTCGTTTCGTTTCGTTTTGTTTCGTTTTTAAAAACATAAAGAGAGGGTCGCTCTTCAGCTTAAGTGTTGTTTAATCAAGGGACCCTCCCTAGTTGTTTGTTTTCAAAAGTTGTTGTTTCCATCTAAAATTTTAATTTTAATGGTTTCTTAACGATTTACAGGATCTTTGTCAAATAACAAGTGGCGATTCCCCTTACTGGTTGCATGGTATCACTGAAATGACACGAACTTTTGGTTTGGAATTATTAGAATCCGTTTTGAAATACTATCCTCATGCATTTCTTCAGGTAAGCGAGAATAAGAACCCACAAAGAGACACAGATCTTGAGGAGACACAGCATTATAAAAAAATGGTGGATGATATTTTGTTTATTTGCGAAGAGAAGCATTATGTCAAATTCTGACCACAAAATGCATTTTTCAAACAAAATAATCAGACCTCACAGGCAGTTAAAAATGGAAAATCTAAAAATTGCCAGGAAACTTAAATAGGCTGATTTTCAAAAATTAATTTTGCATTTGCGGGTTCTTGATTTAACATGATTTTTATTTATAAATTATTTATTTTTTAATTATAAAAATGTAGAAAAGGAAAAGCTTTTTCTTTTTAGAAAAGTGCACATAAGCAAATGAAGAACTGCTGTTGCGAAGAACTAAAAGCTTTTCTATGCTTAGTGCAGGGGGTGGAGAGAGAAATTAACTAAGAGATAATATCCATTTGTGAAAGGTGTGTCATATTTGTGAAAAGACGGTGCCGGGCCTGTTACTCACTCCTACTCCACCACTGGTTGAGTGAATATATTTTTTGCAGTGTTATTTTTTACATTATAGTTCATTGCACACCTTTTTTTGTTTCAGCATCCAGAGTTCAGCTATCTGCTCAAAGAACGAGTTTGTCCATTGGTTATCAAGCTGTTTTCACCTAACATAAAATACAGGCAAAGTGGCTCAGGACAGTCTACTGTTATCGAGAAACCTATTTTTCCTGTTTCGATGAGACTTCTACGAATTGTATCAATTTTGATAAAACAATTCTACACTTTGTTGGTAAGGCCTAAAAAAATTAATTACATTGAGTTTTTATTTTTGCTGTCGCTAAATACTCACAGTTAACTCGTTACTCCCTGAAATTAATCCGAACTGCCATACAAACAACTTGATCATTGAACGTATGCCGGGTGTCTAAACGTAAAATTTAAACACAGGTAAATAAAGTTAGACGAAGTTCAACCGTAGCAGTCTGTCACCCTGACGTCATTTTCGACTAAGAAGCCTGGGCTCTAGACTCACTACAAAAGTCGTTAGTCCGCTCCTCCGCCTGATATTCCTCCGCTACACTAATTGACTGAAGCGAAAACAACAACAACAAAGGGCGAAAGTACAGGAAACTTATGTAGTGAGTCTACCTGGGCTCCACGGAAGCGGTCTAAAATCAAACGCTTCCCTGGCGTCCAGTACTCTCGCGCGATACTCGGTATGAGTTGACGTCACCAAGAAGGAGGGCTGCGTTCCTTTTTTTTCCGTGTTGTCTAATTAGAGGCACATGATAAGCATCGTGTTTCATTGCACATATCTGATATTGCAAGTTTAATTTTAATTGCGACGAAGTTTCATATTGTATATATTTGGATCGAATGTGGACCAAAACCTGTTTTGCTTCACGTAAAGTCTAACATCTGTTTTGCTTAACCTTCTCACGTACGAATTGATCTTCAATCAGCAGGAAAATTATGCTTTTTGAGATAAAGTTCAAGGACAGCAAAATCACTGATCAAACAATTTGTCTTTGTAAATGATCTTCCGTCTTGTAAATACTGCTGGTATCAAAGCAATATTTGATTTGATGTTATTGTTGAATAATGTTATGGAATGATTTTATTTATATACGAGTAGGAGAAAGTTCTTTTGGTCAACATTATCCATAAATCAGCAAGAAATTTAGCAAAATTTGTTTATTTTGATATATGAGTAATTTACAATTTAAAAGAGTCTTTATAAGTGGGGGAAAGTTGTTTCGGCAAACATTTATCGGTGGATAAACAGCAAAAGAATATTTAGCAAAATTTGTTTATTTCAATTTAATAGTAGCTTACGATTTAAATGATGCTTTTTGAGATAACTAAGAGTATACTAAGGCTCCGTTTAAGGAACCACTTATAAGAGACTACCAGGCTTAATTTTTCTGAAGAACAATAGGAAAACAATAGAAAATAGTTGTGAACAATAAGGCTCAATCTCAGTCTTAATCTCAATCTCAATCTCAATCACAATAGGGCTCAATCTCAAAAATCAGTTGCTTAAATGCGGGGCTTAACTGTATTATCAGAAACCAGAGAACGTCATTTAAATATTCTTAGAAAAAGTTGGGTCTCTTTGAATAAAATTGGTGTGCGAAAGTTGTTTTTTAAACAGTTATCGATAAATCAATAAAAAAACTAAATTTAGCTAAATTCACTTGATTTAACTCGAGAGTGGTTTTAAATTTAGCTACTCTAAGTTTTTCAGGAAGCAGATAACGTTGTTAAAATATTTAAAAAACGAGATCTTTTTAAATAAAATAATTGGGGGAAAGTTGTTTTGTTGAACATTTATCGATAGATTAACAGCAACAATATTTCAAGATTAACAGCAAAATTTAGCATATTTAACACTAGGGTAGTTTGAAATTTATCAAAGTTTTTCAGAAAATAGAGAACGTTCTTGAAATATTTAGAAAATATTTATATCTATTAGAATCATCTATATATATTTGTTACTTCCTTGTAAGCATTATCAAACTTCTAAACAATACTAGAACAAGTTGTATGGCCCCAGAACTTCTTCACCATATTTCTTTTAATTCATTATATTTCTTTTTATCCAGGTCACTGAATGTGAAATATTTCTTTCTCTGTTGGTGAAATTTCTTGATAGTGATAAGCCATTTTGGCAGAGGGCTTTGGCTTTGGAGGTTCTTCATACGCTGTGTGTTCAACCACAGCTTCTCAAGTGAGGAACAGTTCAATTTTTCTTCAAGTCACTTTTTAAAAACTTTTAAGCTGAAATTACCACACAATTTTGGACAAAAGTGTTTAATGTCTCATTCACACTGCGAGTTAAACCAATGGATGGAAAAGAATAAAAAATCATACCACAATGAATAGAAAAAAGGAAACTTAGGCGGGAGTGTTACGATCCAAGAGCAGCCTGTAATATTCAGTTTGGCCCGTGAATAATACTAAATAAAATTAAATCATAATACGTATTTTTAAACTATAATCACTTAACAAAACGGTATGCATATAACAGCAACAGCTACACTAATGTAATGCAATATTTTTGCTTTGTGAATATTCTAAATTCATTTTATGATTTATTCGTCAGGTCGTTTTGCCAATTTTACGATTTACAAGAACATTCTACCAAAGTGTTTCATGACATTTGCCTCGCATTGGAGATATTCATCCAATCAATGTTCAGCAAAGAGGCTGCAAATCTCACTGCCAGTTCGCTGACGTCAGTTTCTCCGCAAGCAGCCAATCAGAGCACAGCATCCCATTCTGGTTCAACTTCAGCTGAGAGAATTCAGCAACCAGGTTTTTCTTACAAAGGAACTTGGGTTCCAATCAATAACATGCCAGCTAGCGGAATTTCTAAACCTATATAGTGAGTGAAAAATTGTCGAGTTTAAGCCATAAAACTTGAAAAGTTAATTTATGATTTATATAGGTATGGGAGTGAAATTTTTTAATTTTTTTATCACTGTAAAGAATTTAACACCTTCAGCTCAGCGAAACTAGTCATAAGAAACGAAATCATAAAATTTTGCTGTCTTTGTCTACTTTGATTTGATTGAGTGCTCTCAGAAGTGTGAAATCTATTCTTTCTAATCGCATTTTGCAACTTGTGAAACCGCAATATTTTGTTGTAAAAACATTTCCCATTTATCACGTTTCCTACTTTCTTAACAGCCTCGAACAATTAGACTTCAAAAATGATATCGCCAATGTTTCTGAAACCTATGCAATGTCGATATCAGTTGCTTGCGTTTTGGAAATCGCACGTGCAATCGATGTTCTGGTTCATTCATGTGGTAACAAAAGACCAAGCAAAAGTTTTATCGAGGCCAGGAAAGATCCAGGACCAGATAGTAAAGACAGGACGGGGGTTGGTTCAGAGGCAATCAAGGATAGAGAAGATGACTCCAACGCAACTGCCCAAGGTTTGAATTGAATTATCTTTTGATTTGTTTTGAATTAAAAATGCCTTGCAAGGCACAGAAGAAAAACAATTTTAAGAACACTCTGGTATGCAAAGGGCCAAATTCTGACGGACTTGTAAAACAACCTTTTTTGACTTGTAAAACATCCTTGTAAAACATCCATGTAAAGTATTTGGTTAACTCATTACTCATACATATAAAAAAAATAACAAATATAACAAAAAAATTTATGCAAACGATTTTGTCTTGCAGAGGATCTTCGCGCTTGGAAAGAAATGGTTTTGTCTTCATGGGATAGTTTGCTATCAACATTACAGCTACTTCTAGAAGCAAGGTAAGAACATAAACACACCTCTTGTGTTGATTAAATCCTCTAAAACATTTGTGATAGGAAAAATTCAGGAAACATTAGAGAAACAACATGTAGGCTACTTGAATAAAATGCTTGCTAATCAATTTTCTTTGAAGTAATTTGATAATTTTCCAAAAAAATACCCACACAAGAAAAAAAGATACACATTTTATAAAACTTGCATTAAAATTTGCTGTGTCGACTTTGTCAAAAATATTTTCTTTTTACTCTGATATAAAAAACAAGACGATACCATAATAGCACCTAGCAAATTAATATTTTGTTTAGGTATTTGTATAGACCTTAATATATTTGAATATTTAATTAAAATTGATGATAATAATGACAGTGATAAAGGTTTTTTTAAGAGTCTTATGTTATCTTATGTTAGCCCTACTTCAAACGTCGTACTTTTGTGGAATCAAATTAAATTGATATTGAGTATAGCCAATGCCACCAAAAGTAAATTTGGCTATCTTGACTCAAATTTTATGCGTGGCTTCAAACGATGGACTTAACAGGAATTTATCTTGGATTAAAATTATCAATTTAACTTGACTCAATATAAGTGCTACGTTTGAAGTAAAACTTAAATGAATTTATATGGCATCATAAGAGAGAAAACTAAAAAGAGTCTTTCTAGTTTGTGAAATGTATTTTATTAGAACGTGAGGAAAGCGTGCATGGGAGTAGACGTATGTACATGCAAATGGAGGAGGAGCAGTATATAAATATGATAACAAGGCTCTGAAAACGTACACGTCGATAGTTTTTTTTGTTGAGTAAGATTCCCACCCACCCTCTCCCAGATAGTGCAAAGTTATTGTACAAAGAATCCAAAACATTATGTCCTCGTGAGCCCAGCTTGGCCCATTTACTGTCTGCCTGGTGTGCTTATGTCTGCTCGTAAACAACTAGACTGACCGATACTATACTGTTATCAAAGACTCTTGCAGTAGAACTGTAAACAGTAGACAAATAAATGTAGTTATTTGTGTTTGAATGAAATGAATTAGAAAATAGTTATTACTCATCTGCGTTGTATTTTAGCGTTGACGAAAACATAACAGAAAGCATTTTGAAAGCTATCCAAACATACGCAAGCGTGTGCGGCCAACTGGACTTCACATCACAACGAGACTCTTTCGTTTCTTCGCTTTGCCATGCAGCAATCCCTTCGAATTATTTGAGCCATCATCATACATCTTCGAAATCTGATGGAACGTCCAATCACTCCGGATCGCAAAGCAGCCAAAATCATTCGTCATCTATGCAATCGTTATCGAACCATTCGGCTGGGGGCGTTGGTAGTTCTGGAAGTGGAAACAAAGAGGTTTGAGTTTCAAACTTAGCCAGGCTTTCTTCGAATTTGCTACCCTTTATTTGACTAATTATTTTAATAAAATACCAAGCGAGAGAAAGGTACAGCAGAGATTTGTCAAAATTTGATCATCAGCCACAACACATTTTTGGTCAAATTACCTCTCCTTTTGTTGTTATCAGATTTTTTTGTGTGTTGTTGATGATAAATCATATCTTTGTTTCTACATATTTCATACCATGTCTTTGTTACATGTTTGCATATTTCATAATATTTACTGTACTTTACGATTTTTATTGTTTTGTTGTTGATTTTGTGTTGTTGTTAATATTGTGTTGTTGTTGATTTTGTTTGTGTGTTTACTTTGCAGCTGACAGCAAACAACATCCAATGCATGCGAGCAATTCTAAACTTGGCACATTGTCATGGAGATGTATTAGGTTCTGCATGGTACATCGTTCTGAACACATTACAACGCCTTACTATTATTCTTGGTTTAAAATTTTCCTCTACTGGTTCATTAAAAGCTATTCAAGCCAATGACCTACCCACACTGGTAAGAAATTAGAATTTTCAACCGTAAAACACCTACGTCATTAATTAATTCTAAAATATGCATAATTTATGTCAGAATACAGATAAACTGAACAGCAACGGCAATATGTGATACATCGAGGATAGCCGCGTTGTTTATAACCAAACCTTTACATTTGGAGTCACTCGCGGATATTTTAAGATACAGATATCTATATATAATTTCAATAATTTCTTTCTGACGTTAATTGACATGCTCATACTGAAGTGTCACGAAAATCATTTTGTTTTTTAGGTAATGTCGCAATCATTAATGGCGGAGCTTCCTATACTTTCCTCAATGCTGTCTCGATTGTTTGAAAGCACAAAGTGAGCTGTTGTTTTAATTTCAACCCAAGATTAAAGAAAATATATATGGATTAAATGTAGATGGATAAAATAAACTCACATTAGTCACGTTGAAAGCAACTCTTTGCAGAGGCTAATCGTTTTCATGTGATTTTGCATGTGATCACTTTGAGCGGACGCCGTCCATTTTTTGTAGGTAATTTTGGTATGCCCTGTCCATTGAACTCTTTCCC
Organism: Phacellophora camtschatica; assembly: GCA_036873815.1. Taxonomy (NCBI): domain Eukaryota; kingdom Metazoa; phylum Cnidaria; class Scyphozoa; order Semaeostomeae; family Ulmaridae; genus Phacellophora; species Phacellophora camtschatica. The sequence goes on along the minus strand of JAYJMH010052758.1, from coordinate 11,510 downwards.
GTCCGGATTTATTTCCGATTAACAGACAAATATCAAATATCAAATCATATGTAAGTTTTGTTTTGCAGGGGATAAAACTTACAAACCAATTTAATTCAAAATAGATACTTGCGTTAAAATGTTTGAAATTAATTTAAATTTCTTCCGCATTTACCTCCTGAAAATATAAAGTTTTACGTTGTTGATCAATGGGCGACTTGGCCCTTCCAGGGGTTAAAAGGTTAATGTGGTTCAATGCCTTTAGCACATAGTAGTGCAATCGGCAGTGAAGTGCCATCAGCATTGCAGTGCCATCGGCTTAGATCTATTTCTATACTCAATACGAGATCAGAGACAAGAGAATCTGATAAGTTAATTCTGTGTAATTGCTGAGTTTTCTAGGGCTTCGTGCATAATTAGAAGCACTTTTTTGTTGCTTGTAACATTTCTATCTGTTAATACATCATGAAAATCCGAAGAAAAAACAGACCAATTTATATGATTGAAAAGTCATTTTTGTTATGTTGGTAGGGGAAATCTTCAATTGCTTTACATGTGCTAATAATGTATTGTACTTCAGATGCTTTTGATTTTTTTAAAAAGTTATCATATTATTTGATGTTTAGATTTCTAGACGATGTAGCATTACATCATTTGGTAAATGCTCTTTGCCGTTTATCGACTGAAGAAATGGAACAAGCAGCTGTCAATAAGGTATATAATATAGATAGTTTATATATGATATAATTTATATATGATATCATAGTTTATATATGATATAATTTATATATGATATCATAGTTTATATATGATATCATATATAGGTATTTTATATAATATCAGGTATAGGTAGTTTTAGGTTGCTACAACTATTTATGCGTGCGTAGGAAGCAATATAGGAAGTTTATTGGAAGTTTATAGGAAGCAATATAGCAAAATATAGGAAGTTTAATGAAGCAGAATATAGAATTTGAATTTAGAGTTTCACCCCGTGAATGGCTATTTGAACTATTTGTAAATCTCGTGGACTTGTTACAAAATTTATCGGTTTCTTGGTTGGAACAAATTTCTTGGTGGGAAAATTTCTTTTTGGTTTCTCTAAAAGCGAAGTTTAAAAATCTTGTGAAACATATTACTTGATATTGTAAATGCAGGCGGATTTTTTCTTCTTCAAAGATTTTAAAACATAACTTTATTTCTCCAATTAAGTTGGTTGTTTTTGCTTCTCCTGCTGTAAAAGAAAAATAGATAAGAGTTAATCTTGATTGAATAAATCATGCGCAAGAAATTCGAAAGAATTTTTCTTCACTTGTATGGTTAAGGTGTTTAGTAAATATGTTTTCGCCACCAAGATTTTTTCATCACTGCTTTCAAATTTGTATGTGTACACCACTGCCAAAGCTTACTTTTCAATTGGTTTGAAGTGAAATTTCAAACATTCGAGGGGGCAATAGATTAAGATTTGTTGCTATTTGCGAAATGTTAGCATAATCAATAGCTGTTTACTTTTTTCTTCAAGGATCCATGTTTGTTTCCTGTTGCGAAGTTACAAGAAACTGGGATGGTTAACATGGGAAGGCTGAAAGTGCTTTGGAGGCCATTGACTGCTCATTTACTTGAGGTATTGTATTGTGATTATCGTTTTTGTCTATGGATAGATCGAGTAGTTGTTAAAATTATTTGAATTGCCACATACAATTATTACCATTACTACAATTATTACAATTATTACAATTATTACAATTATTACAATTATTACAATTATTACAATTATTACAATTATTACAATTTTACAATTAGAATTATTATAATTATTACATCAATAATTAGAATATATTATATTTTGTGGCTTTGAGCGTGCTTTTTTATAGATTTTTACAATCATTATAATTATTACATGTTCGTATGCCACAGCTGCAAGTTTACTGGCAACTTTGAATTCTCGGAAACCTTCTGCTTAAAACAATATTTGGCATTAAAACATGCCCTATGTTAGTCAAAACAAACTTTAAATTTTTTCAAATTTACTCTTTCATTTCTTGAAAAGTTGTATGGAAGGATTAAAATGTTGCTTTATAAAGGTTAAATTACCTGAAATGTAACCATACAATAACCCGAGATATTTAATCTGCATTTTCTCGGCAATAAATCAAATCAGTTATCATTTGTTGGCCTCCTACATATTTATGCTTTACTTCAGAGTGAAAATGAGAACTGTAGTCTTTCTAAATCTATTTCTTTGCGGAACATGATCCAACATATAGGAGCACATATGCAGTATACATTTCATAATTATCTGTTATTATTTTGAAATTTATTTTTTACAGGTATCGCAACATCCTCATACTTGTCTTCGTGAATGGGGAGCAGATGCCTTGACGAGTCTTGTGCGTTCAGCGATGACTTTTGAGTTTGAGAACGAATTAAAGAAAGATTTGGTATGTGTCTCTTGTCATGTAACTTTTCACAGAAATTTCATGAAAACTTCCAGCTTAGTCCATAAACGTTCTGTAACGAATTAGAACAATTTCTAACATGAAACATTAACATTTTAACATTTTAACATTTGCTCATTAGAAATATTACATATATATTTATAATATTGTGTTTGCATATGAAAATCTTTACTTCATTTGAATATTACATCACCAACTTTGAACATATTATAACACTATTTAGCTTACCTGTATACCCCTGCAAGGGCCATAAATAGTTGTTGTTAAACATTGTAAAACGTCATATTTTCAGTGGCTCAACTCATTTCATACGTTTTTAGAATTTTAACATTCATTCATCAAGTGAAAACAATATTCTTATATCCTAGACATTGCAACAATTAATATTAAATCCACTTCAAGAGATGGCTTCTATTGCGTACACTGATGTACGTCAACAACAATACGAATGTGTTTTGCAGTTACTTCATGATGTAGCGCCGCAATTAGGACATGCATGGCCACTTGTGTTGCATATTATTGGACTAGCTACCAACCAACAAAGGCAAGTTTTTTTACTTTTAATTGTCTTTATCTTAATTTTTGTTGTTTGTGATGATGTTATCAACGACATTAAAGCCTAATTTAAATACCGTGCCAGAGTCAGGCTGTGCCAGGAAATCTCTGGCACGGCATTGACACTGCAAGCTTGCTGTGCCAGGACTTTGGCTTGAGCTGAAATTCAAGTTTGATTCGGACGTCGAACCTGTGCCGTGCGCAGGAGCTATTACGGAGCTTGAGCAGCTATCACGGCAACGTCAGCCAGCTAAAACGTCATGTTGAATCGCCAAAATAAATCCCATTTCCCATTTGCTTGGATAGCAATTTTTCTCACTTGTCCATATCAACAAGGTTACTCTATTTCAGAATTCAGGAAGTGGCAACATTTTTCGTAATACCAAATAGTTTTACTGGCAACGGCCATTACTTTGTGTTGAAAACTGAAAACATACAGTTGTGGTGATGTAAATTCTGAAAGAAACCTCCTTGGGGATTTACGTTTGCCCGCTTTCAGTTTATCATTTTGAAATTAGCCATCAAAAACAAAAGGATTCGAGGTTTGTGCTGACACTGCTGTCGTCATTGCTTAAAGTCCCTATTCGTTCTAGCATGACACGACTCTGGCACGGCGTCTGAGTTAGGCCTAACTGTCCGTTTTTAGGCTACTAAAGCACCGGATCATTTTATGTCTGCCGGAAATGTTGTTGTTTATTTGCTCGTCTTAAATTATAGGAAAACCTCACTTAGCTAAAAACTTCACAGCGAATAACTTATCAGTTCCAAAAAGTGGTATTTTTCAGCTAAAAGACGAAAGCTGATGTATTATATAATTGTATCGTCAAATGAGGATATTTCTATGCAATCTGTTTCGGCCAGTTTCCTTTATGACGTTTGTTACGTCCGTAGGGGTACTTTTCCTTTCTTTGGACGGTGCACCTAAGTTAGAGAATTTCCTTCTGAAACTACAAATTTTTATTGTTGTCACTGTGCGGTAAAAACCTTCACATAAAAACTTGCATTAATCATAATAAAAAACAAATTTTTCTTTTCAGTGAAACTATCATTCGCCAGGGATTTCAAAGCTTACAGCTGGTGGTCACAGACTTTTTACCCATAATGCCATGCTGGTGTCTTCAGATTTTGATTGATGTCATTGGACAGTTTGGGCTTCAGCCACAGGAAATAAACATAAGTTTGACTGCCGTTGGTTTGTTGGTAAGATGTCAATGTTATAATTGCATTTTAAACAATATGTTTTCAAAATTAGTCAAAATCTTTTCTGCCACTTTCATTACTGCTATTGACTGCCATCGTTCTCAGGCTTTCTTCAAACCTTTCTTCAAACCATTTGTGTCGATTCAATTTATACTGATATCAATTAAATCCACGATGAATCTATCTTACATATATCGTTTGAAGCCACGCGTCAAGTTTCAGTCAACTCCCTTCAAATTTATATGATTTTTCAATTGACTCTAAGTTAATCAAATTAATTAAATCTGAGTTATGTTTAACGTTCGAATAAAAAAAGAGTGCGACTTTTGAAGTAGGCCCAAGACTGTTATCAGCGGGACTTGGCATTTCAGTCCAAATTATGGTGCTAACTTTGTCTGCCCAACTAGGTACTATTTTTGTGAGTTGGTGACTGTTTCAATGCTTAAAAAGAACCTATTTTAAAATGTCATTACTCTTCGTAAGAAAATTCATTTGAACATCTGAATGCCTTGGTAAGAACATTCATTTGACCATCTGAATGCCTTGGTAAGAACATTCATTTGAAGATCTGAATGCCTTGGTAAGACCATTCATTTGAACATCTGAATGCCTTGGCAAGACCATTCATTTGAACATCTGAATGCCTTGGCAAGAGCATCCATTTGAACACTTGAACTTAACCCAAACCGTAACATGCTTCAAGCCTAACAGTAACACAATAAACTCAAACAGTAATTTAATCTACTCTAAACCAACCTTAACCGTTACTCTAAGTCCAGCCTACTCCTGACCCCATTTAAACATACCCTTAACCAACCTCGATCTAAGGTTTAAGTTGTTGATTTTTTTTCCAAGAACGATGCCATTTTTAATTAGGTTTTTTTGTTTAGTCCATGACTTAGGCCTATAACGGGCAGGAAGAGTGAATAAAAAGACTGCTTCAGTCACGTTTATTTTTATTCAATCATTATTACAATAAATTCAAGACTTTTAATTTGGATATAAACGACAAAACGACAACCGGTTAATGAAGAGAAACAAGAACAGCATGAGTTTAAAAATAAAATTTCTTAAATGTGGGAGTTTTAGATTGTATTTATTAAGGATCATTTAGGTATTTGTTTTTTGTTATTTTGTAGTGGAACTTGTCAGACTTCTTTTATCAGAATCGGACGGCTTTGAAGTTAGACTTGGCACAAGTTTACGAGAGCATGAATAATGATTCGAATTTAACAGAAGAAAAGCAAATACTTTCAAATTTAATTCCACAATTACCAGACAAGTCGATGCAGCCATTTGATTCACTGTGGATGTGCTTGTTTAGCAAGCTTGGTGATCTCTGCGTTGACCCGCGTCCTGCTGTGCGTAAAAGTGCGGGGCAAACATTGTTTTCGACCATCAGTGCTCATGGGGGACTGCTTGAACAGAGCACGTGGTATTCTGTTTTGTGGAAGGTAAAGCACGTGTTTTTGCATTACGTACTGGGCCGCCAGGAGAATTTGGAGGTATTTGGGTGGGCAAAACGAGCGCGTGGCCTTTTACTTAGCCATTACCCTCTCAACATTGAAATCAGGGACCTTACAGTTTTTATAAATTGCTAAGTTTTCCCAAATTTAAATTGTGTATACCTCAAACTGTTCAATGTATTTGTATTTTTGGTTTAGCTCCACCAAATAAAAAATTAATGATCATTAAATAAATATTAAGACCTTTTACAGGCGGAGACCCTTCTCGCGGCACGTCTGAACACATATGAAGGTTTATTTGATTGTCGAAAAAATTGTACTCTTTATCCTTTGATTAACAAGAGCAAATTTGTGAAACAAAAGATGGTCTTTCGCCTAACAATGCGATTTACGATTGGAAAGAATGGATTTCACACTCTGAGTGCACTCAATCAAATCAAAATAAACAACGACAGCAAAACGTTATGATTTCGTTTATTATGATTTGTTTGGCTGCGTTGAAGGTGCTGGAATCTATTCTTGACAGTGACAAATATCATTGTCATGTTTGAAACCGCAATATTTTGTTTTTTTGGAACTTTCCCCTGTTCACTTTGTACAGTTTTGTTTATTGCGGTTTTCTCAACTTTGTTGAAAGGTTGAATTTTTTTCTTCCTAAAAGTAACATTAACTGTCTGCTTTCAGTATTTTTGCATTAAGGATTTTGTTAGGTTTAAGTTGGTTAAATTTGATTAAAATATAATACTAGAGTGTACTCATCGAAACCAAATTTTACCCCCTTCAGGTTTTGTTTCCTCTTCTTGACAAAGTCAAAACAATGTCTTCAACTGCTGCAGATGTACCTCCCCCAAGCGACGCTACACCCAACCAAGGCAATATTTTGATTCACCATTCCAGAGACACTGCGGAAAAGCAATGGGCTGAAACGCGTGTCCTTACGCTCGCGGGTGTTTCGCGGGTTTTCAGCACACGCAAACAAACTCTGAAGCAGTTGAACGAGTACCCGCGGGCATGGGCTCTTCTTCTTGAAATGATCGAAGCTGGAGCACTGAGCAGGAATTCTGAAGTCGCGTTGAACAGTTTGAAAAGTTTTCAAGATGTCGCTCAAGATTTAGAACAAGCTGAAGAAAAAACAAAGTCGAAAGAAAAACAGAAATCTTCCAAGAAAGGAAGATCGATTTTATCAAGTTTGAAGATCAAACCAATCCTATTTTTGGACGTACCGGAGGAGGATTTGGATCTATGGACACAGGCATGGCGCGTTTGGTTGAATATAGGCAATGTTTCAATGTCAACCGGGCATATTGTTCGGGAAATTAAAGACCAGACCGGTACGATTTCTAAGGAAACTAACTACCCAAAGCAGGATTTTTTAGCAGCACTGATAAGTGTTTTCCCGCCTTTATTAGGCTGCATATATAAGAGATTTGGAATCGGAGATTTGCAGAGACTTTGTGAAATTTTACGTCGCGCAGTTGCGATACCAATTCATACATCCACCTCACCATTCTTAGTCCCGTCTTTCAACGAAAATTGCCTTTCATCGCTGCAACAAATGGTGATATTTTCAGTAAATACATTGCGCGAACCTGTGCGACAATTTAACGGTAATTCCATCCTTGTAAACAGCACCAAATCTATGTACCCGACTCTCTTTGAAATGTTATTGGTTTTCATAGAATACAGTTGTTGCCCCCCGAAAATTGTGCCTGAACTGACGAAAATTGAATCAGTCAAATTGAAGGAAAACAGATCGAGAAAGGATAAACAGGGGGGATGGACTGTTATGAATTATGTGCCTTTTTCAGAAGAAAGTTTGAGGATTATTGTGGAATTGTATGACGTTTCGCATAATGAGGAAGCCGTTATTGAAGCTAAAATATTGGAAGAGTTTATTAAGGTAAGAAGTTTTTTATATTTGTTTTTACATCCATTATTTTGGGTTTTGGAGTAAAAATTTTCCGCACAGACCTTGTAATACATGAACTTAGTATTGTTGATATTGAAAACATAAATTTTATTCGTGTTCTCAGGTTGTCAGGCTGCCCTTAAAATTGAAGTACGCATGCTTAGCTCAATCCACTTGGAATCTCGCTGCAGAATCACTCATGAAAATTATTCGTTCTGGGTTGCCAGTTTACTTGAAAGCTGAGAATTTAGGTAATCAGTGTTGTTGTGTTTATTTTCAGTATCTTACCCTCCCCCCGGATGGACTATATGATTCATTGATAAACAACGTAACCACGTTAAACAACGTAACCACGTTAAACAACGTAACCACGTTAAACAACGTAACCACGTTAAACAACGTTTACCTGTTTAGCAGAAATAAATCCGGGCGTGAAAGGATTAAGTATGCATTGAAAGTGATAATACCTTCGTTTGATTGTCTTTGCAGTTCCACGTTGCACATGTTTGAATTTTAAGTGTTTTAATTTATAGTTGAAAAGTATTCTTCGTTGTGGAAATGCTTCGCTGATACCATTGAAGACTTTCTATTTTCAAACAGGTGAGGAATTTTTACTTTTGATTTGTTGTGTGAACACGTAGCCATGTTCACATAATCTTAGAAACGTGACGTGGAACTCATGCTGATACAAAATTTCATGTCTGCATTAGTTTCTTGTCGATCCACTGTTATATTGCATATTGCAAAAGTAACATGAAACTCATGTCGATATGAAATCTCATCCCGGCATTCGCGTCATTTTTATTTCATCATCTTATTTTGATTCGAATTTTACATAGCTTCAAAATTTTTACGAGAAGAAACTAATATATTGTAATCGATTGGTCTGAACCACTGTTTTCTATACGTAATGTGACAGTAACATTAATTTCATGTCGTCATGAAATTTCATCCATGATGGCATGAAAGTTTGTGTCAGCATTACCATCTCGGGTAAATACAATTTTTTTTTTAAATCGGAGCTGATTGAAACAATCACATTAAAAATTTGATACATTTCTCTCAATTCGTGGCAAGATGAAATTCTCATGTAGCTAAGTCTTACGTAAACTGGAATGTTTTTCTGAAATCACATACCGGAATGAGTTTTATGTCGGTTTTCGTGGAAGCAAAGGGTCTCTTTAGCTCTTTATTCTATCCAACTCTTGTTAAATTTATGTAAAAGTTGCATACAACTTTTAATAGTAATTATGTTGACGTATAATTTCATTATTGTTAACATGTGTTTTCAAAACCATTTCTTGTTTGTTTTTCTGCAGTCCTCCTCCAGAGGGGCAGACATTTGATCAACACAAAGCTGATGAGCAGCTGGACATAACCGTTGTTAAACTTATCCGTGATGACATTTTACCTCACGCCACTTTACTGCCAAAAGACTTTGTCGATCACCTCATGAGAATACTGAACAGAGGGTCCATACATTCTGCAGCCTCTGGAACGTTTGATGGTGAATATCCAATGCATTTATTTTGTAATATATATTAGCTACTGTGTATATTACTATATTAACATATATAGTATTTGATTATCTATCGAGGTGCCCTCATTGTCGCAGGGCACTATCGAAGGGGCAAATCATTGATGTCTCTTTGTAAAATATTTTGAAAATTGGATAAAATTTCACATGAAAATTACAAAAAATCACTTGACTTAAATAACAAAAGATCAAATGAAATCACAAAAATTGTGAAAAATTTCATGAAATGATACAAGAAAAATCACTTAAGAATCACTTGAAATCACATGAAATCGCTGTTTGCCACCACGTAATTGCGAAATCTTCTGTTTAATTTTCGAAGTGGTTTCTCGTCCATGGCTGGGTCTTAATAATAAATCATATTATCTTTTTCAGTTAAAAAAGGATGATTTTCCTTTCGTTGTGTGAATTTTCATCTCACTTAAAAGACCACATATAAACATCTATCGTCAAATTTTCAGATGAAAAATTTAATGTGATTGCATATGTATAATTTGCAAATATAAGCAAGAAACATATAAGATAAAATATGAGATATAATCAATCAAGGCTATAGCTAGTTTGTAAAAACTTAAAAACGTATTAATAAGAACATTTTATTTTTTACTTTTTCTGATGCAAAATAGTTCTTTGTCCTTTCTTGCTAGGCGACTCATTGGTGTTTCCTGTTCGAGAAGATTTTGCTAAAACATGCTTTGAAACGCTTCTACAATATTCATTTGTATCACAAAAGGAAGAAAATGGTAATTTGTCTACCTTTTATTACGCAGCGTCTATTTCATTTTCATGAAACAAAATATCTTTGCTTGTGATGTGATATTTATAAGATTCATTAGACAAACAAGCCTTATCCCCCTGAATGTTATTTTGGACGCAGATACGCGAATAAAAATCTAACAATATTCGTCTTGTTGCATATAAAATTAAAATATCTCCCGCGAGACTACTGCGGGTAGACGCTGCGCAGGAGCGTGAATCGAGTGGCCAAAGGGTTAAGGCGCTGTGAGAGTGTGGGTTCGAAACCAGCTGTCGGAACTTCTACTACAAAACCTACATACAACTAAGCTGTCTATCCTTTTGAGGTCGGTAAATGAATACCAGTCTACAGACGAAGTAATGTCTACAGACGTGCTTTTTTGTGAAATTGCTTTTTGAATTTGCTTTTTCCAACCTTGTGCATGCACTTGAATTTGTCTTGAATTCAAACCTCCTTATTTGTGATTTTTTTCAGAATCCGCTGCGATTTCCAAACTTGCACTTTGTTCTCTCGTTCAACGATGCAAAGATGTTTTGACGAAATACGCAGAAGATGAACGATTAAATGGACAATTTCCACTTCCAAGGTATGGTATGACTACATGGTATGATCTCTCACTCCTGGAATTAATTATTAAAAATAATTAAAAATATCAAAAGTAGCCATAACATAATGAATCAAACTTTTTTTGTATGCAACAGAGCATGAGAACATTTTGTATTTGTCCAGTTATAACCTAGTCTCACTGCTTGATCCCTAGTTGATCCCTACCACCCCCTACCCGCTCCTGCAAGCAGGTAAAAAACAGGGCAGTGACCCCAAGAAATTCCCAATCAGATTCGTTCATTGTGGTTCAATGGTTTTTGAGTTTTTAAATCTTCATGGGGCGGACTGGCAGACCAGTTGGTAGCGAGTCAACTAGGGATCAAGCAGGAAGACTAGTTATAACCTTGCCTTTATTTTGATATCAACCAATCAATTAATTAAATAGCCAATCCATTAATCATATTTCTTCGTATATTACAATTAAACTACACATTTCCGGTCAACCGGTAAAAATACTATCTTTGTTTGTTGGGTTGAACAACAAGATACGTGAGGCAACAAATCGGAAATTATGCTCAAAGCTACGGCCGAGGGGGGATATTACAGTTTGCGATATCATCCGGTCAACTTCAGCCATGTTTACCTGTCCAAAATTAAAAATTAAGTTTGAGCTTTTAAGTCGGTTTAAAGGAATGAGTGAGTTATCGTATTTAACGTGCCTAGCCCGTGAAAGTCTCGAGATGACTTGTTACCTGTTAGCAGCTCTCCTCACACTTTCGCAGCAACTATGACCTTGGTGGGATTCGAACCCACGACCTTGCAATCATGAGCCCGGCGCCTTAACCACTAGGCCATGCTTGCTCTTAATGCCATTTATTTCCAGTCCACGTCTTGACATTAAATCAACTTTCTTGCTCCTTTATCAATTTGCTCCTGTAAATGATGGACTGGAAATAAATTATCAACTTGAAAGCTAACGGATTAAGGCAATTTTGATTTCTATTTTTGGACAAGTAAACGTGATCACAGATGAGTGAGTGAGTGAGTTATCGTATTTAACGTGCCTAGCCCGCGAAAGTCTCGAGATGACTTGTTTCCAGCAGGG
>JAYJMH010052747.1:0-13332 GCA_036873815.1 Phacellophora camtschatica | reverse complement strand
TTTTATGATGCCAAACCAGAACACCTGATTTGCGATTTCGAATGTCTGAGAAAAAACGAATGTCTGCGAATGTCTCGCTTTCAACCGAATGATTTGCTTTGAATGTCGCGTGGACATCAGGAAGGGGTTCGGGACACTGATATCAAAATAAATATTATTTTGAGATCAGTGGTTCGGGAGAAGAGGAGATAGCAAGGTGCATTTAGGTATAAAAAGCAGGCAAAGGAGGCTTGATAGATTCTCAATGAACCATACCAACAGGCAGGGGGTAACTTGCGCATAACTAATTACAGTTGGGGTTTTGGGGGACTCAAAATCTCCCATAGCAGCGAATAAACAAATACAAATATACTTTGCTATGGAACCTATTGTCTCTCCCTCATTCCTAGTCTGGGTTCAGAGCGCCCTGGTATGGAATTAGGTACAAGAAAAATTATTCCTGTGATTTGAAGTGAAACTTTCCTTAGTATTCTTTTACTCTCGGGCAATGTACTTCAAAGCGTTGAATTCATTCTGCAAATGTCAATTAAAGATTAAGGACAGGAAGAAATGGCAGCAAAAATTTGGTAAAATCTGACGTGTTTATAATATTCACTTTCGTTTTATGCCGATTGTTTTTGTGTGACAATGTTGGTTCATCTGTAACCCATATTAGGATACTTTGAAAACTGCAGTATTTAGCATTTCCCAAATGCTTAGGCCCAATTCATGGCACTATATTTCAACACAAAAATGTTTACTTGAGCAGCTAATCAAGAAACTTGTGATGCAAAAAGATATAACACGAAAACATTCACCGAAAACGTGACTTGGGAATGCAATTCTGCTTTCACCCACACTTCAGTCAAAGTAATCTAAATTTTGTTTTCAACAAATTTTACTCAAATGCGGCGTATAAAATAGACTTACTATTGATACGGGGACACTGGCAAGAAATTGTTACAATTTAAAAACTTATAATATACCGCAAAGACAGAATATCAAAGATTAAGGAACCCTTAAATTCAGCTTAAAATAAATTCCATTTGCAAAAATGTGCAGTGGGATGGCAGTTGTTGGAATCGATTGCTTGAGATTTAGAATGGTGTTGAACATAATCTAATATATTCATAATACAATGGCCTACATAATCACAAGTAACAGAAACCCTTTAATTAATGTTTCTGTCTGCACCCAAAACATTGAAGAGATGTATTTTTAGGAAGACGCAATGTATGGTGAGGAGAGTAGCAATTGTATTCAATAGCTAAAACCACTCACCAAGTTTGACTAAGACCTACGTCTCAATGTTTCCGCGAAATAAAGAAACGTATTTCTCCAGGTCGAAAGAAAGAGCTTTCTCTGTGTTGACTTACATTTCGGAAAGATTAGCGTTTTGGCTTTAGTTGTTCATAAAACAAAAACATCTTTTAAAGAAACATTATGCCAGGAAACTAGTTCCCACAAGGTACGTTGTAAATATTGTATTATAAATTTTATGTTATTATATGTTTCATCACGCTAGTGCTGAGAAAATCGCAAATATTGTTCAAAATCTATTTTGCAAGTAATCCTCGATAGCTAACCTGAAAATAAAAATCTTGTTTTTTGATTTTGCTTGTTTGAGAATTCAGATAGTAACATTTCAAATTTGAATTTGCCTCCCGCAAGGTTTTGATTTTGGTCTAAGCTCTTATAGTGCCATGTTTTAAGATTTTCTGAGCCACAGCGGTGTTGCAGACGACATACTTTGATTTTGAAAACACTTTTTAATAGCGATTACAAAACAAATCTTCAAACTAAGTTGTCACTCTATCTGGAAACAACTACCCATGATATTTGATTCATCATTAAAGGATGATGTGTTTCCAGATATTTGGAAATTAGTCACATCAATTTTCTAATCAGGTTAAAAAAAATGCAAATAATTATGGATCCATTTCAGTTATCTCGATATTTACAAGGATGATAGAGAGAAATGTTCAGGATCAATTATCTGAGTTCCTGAAAACGAATAACATATTGACGAATAATCAATCCGCTTTTCGAAAACTCTATTCGATGGTAATATCTTCAATAAACAGTACTGATTGTTGTTATGGCAGAATGAACAAAAGTAAACTCAACCTGGCCATTTTCTTGACTTAAGAAAAGCATTCGACGCTGTAGATCACGGGATAATAGGCTGAAACTGAACGAAGACGGGATAAGGGATATCTCAAAGAACTGCTTTGCTTCATACAAAAGTAGTAGAAAGCAATATTGCTTGGCCAATGGACAAAAATCAAGGAAGAGAACAATGACGCGTGGCATACCTCAAGGATCCTGCTACTGCTTAGGTCCACCTCTTTTTGTAATTTATCTTAATGATTTCGAAAAATGCTTAGAGCTTTCAGAAGGAGGTATGTATGCAGATGATACACAATTTAAATTGACATCAATGCACATAGTGAGTTAACAAATATTTTAGAATAGATGCGTGTCAATAAGTTTAGTGCTGACCCACAAAAAACGAATATATGGTCGTTGGTCATCCGCGAAGATTAATCTAATATTCAGGAGACACAAAAATTGAATGACAATAAAGCGTGTTGCAGAATCAACTGCTCAACTCAACGGGGACAAAAAATTCAATAAAGTGAAAGAAATAATTTGTGGATGATTTAAATCACTAAAGAAACTGAAAAAATACTATTTCAAAATCCGGCTAGACTATGTGTACCGCGCTCTCCTTGAAATGTATCCAGGGAAATCTTCCAAAATGGAAATTAGAGACCCTACAACGTCTGCATAACAGAGCTTTTACTGCTATTGACAATGCCAGACTAAAAGACAACTAGCCGCGTAATTGGCTGAACGTAGAGCATTTGATAAAATTCGTCCGTTCAGTCATGACATACAAGATAACTATCAAACTATGTCCAGAAAACCTTTGAAATAAGCACCAACTAAGGACCTTATACTAAAAATACGAAACAAGATACTGTAGGGACATGCAAATCCATAAAAATAATTGCGAATACGTTAAACAGGGTTTCACTACTGGGCTCTCGACTTACTGATTGATATCAGAGGAAGTTCCACATTTAATAGATTTCAAAAACAACTGAACCTTACATTCCGAGCTAAAAATTAATCAAACACGGCTCCCTGTAAGAACAGAAGGAAAATTCTATCTTAACATATAGATATTCTCGATTCGTTTAAATATGTTTTAAAGTTTAATGTAACATGTAATTGTATGATTATGTTCATGTAACTGAAGAGACTTTGTTTATAGGTAAAAACGTAAAAATAAAATGAAAATGTGGTCAGTAGTCAGTTATGAAACAGCAACAACCACAACAATCAGCAGAGTTTGGAGGTCTGGGTCATTGCTGGAATTACTACTATGGAAACATGCATATTTTGCATCACGGTTAGTTTACACTGCAAGAAAATATTAGTTTACACTTCAACATTTTACAATTAAATATATATAAAAATATTTATATATATTTATCAAAAATTTATCAAAATATTTATCAAAAATTTTGCCAGGAAAACGATTTCTCTCCTTGCCCAAAACTTTTATTTTGATCAAAATATAGTTCTTTCTGAAATGGGCCTTTCCTATTCTCAAATAATGGAAGTGGGCGATTTCGGAATTTTGCGCCGCTGAGCCCCCAAGTTACGGATTTAGCTGCACACCATTGAATTTGTAAACTTCATAATATGTCCTTTTTGGCCAGAACTCACCGATATTGCCCAGGTCTATGGATGCCATCATTATCATCTTTAACAATGTTGCTGGCAGCCTCACACCACATCTAAAGAAAAAATTAGATAAAAGCAAGACATTTCTGAATAGAATACAGAAATTAAACGATTCTCGACTTAGTATTCTTTCTAAAAAGCGTTCAATTTGGAGATGTTATAATAAAATCTAATATATTTTGTTTTGCAAAATACGTTACTCAAAAAAGAATGTGCATGCTTAAACCTATGAAAATAAAGTGGATGCTCTGCTCTGTTGAATAGAATAATAGTCCCATAAGGAGAATCAAGTTACTCCATGTTATTCAAATCTACATTCATAAACTACAACAATGTATTAACATCTCCGAAAATTGGACAATATGAAAATATTAAGATTTATTTCTAGATTCACTGAAAAATCATTCAAATTAGCAAAAATCGTAGATGACTTAACACATCCATACGTGAATATTTTAATATTTTGGTATTATGCGTGAAATCGTAATCATCCCCTTTGAAAGGCTTTTAATAATTCTTTTAAATCGCCGAAAGTATCACAAATATTTTTTTCAAAGACAATAATAATCTTAACATACAACGCTTAGAAAAAATGAAATGCATATTACCTGTGCATATGCCAGAAAAAAACAGTTGATCATAACTAAGTTTTTTCAAATTTGGTGGTTTTTCTTCCTTGCCATTAATTTTGGCCCAATTTTTGTACGCCTACGGCATAATCATATCCACACGTAAAAACAGAAATAAAAATCAGCTTGACAGAAAAATAAAGTTAGATATCTACCCTGTGGCTATCATGAAACATAGCAGACAATGTAAATATGCCAAGAAAAAATTCTAGAGTTACAGAATTTGAAGAAATTGATTTTACAGGTTCTGTGGGAGACGCTTTTTACAACTTTTTACATTTTCATCTTTTTACATTTTTACATTTTACATTCTATATGACTTTGTCTTTCTTTTCAAAAATCGTAAATTTTGCGATCTTTGCGATATTCATAGTCAGGTATAAAATATGAACCAGATTTATTAACAATAATGTTTTTTCTTCTTGAGTTACATATTTTCTAATTGCAAGGAGTTAAAAGAGTTATGGAGCAAAACCAAACACAAATTTACATGCCTCGTAAGAGTATTTCAGTCCGGAGTTGTCTACAATGTTTTCATCAAGCGTTTTAGATCCATCAATCTGCGAGAATATAACACAAACATGCAAAAAACTACCCTGGAACCAGAGCCTCGAAAGAAAAAAGCCTATCAAAAGAAAAAGCCTCAAAAGAAAAAGCCTCAAAAGAAAAAACAAAAAAATAATGGGAGGCTCTGGTTCTAGCTCAATAGAGATCTGAAATATCAAGCAAAGAAAGCTTCGCATTTATTGTGTGACAATCTCACATTTAATGCGTGACAATCATGAATTCCATGCGCGATAATCAACCATTTATCGTTCAATAATGTAAACTTTCCCAGTAACTAGATTGAATAAAACTTTTGTATAGGCAAAAACACCAACGAGATTTTTTACGCAGGAAATCCGTTGGTACATATGGGCACCGTAACAAAACTTTCGAATAATCGTGCAATACACTTTTTCACAAAAATTGTGAACAAACTTTTCCCAAAAAAGAATGGATATAACTATTGCAAAGGCAAAAAAACATCAACGAAATGTTTATACGCAAGAAATATGTTGGCCCTTATTGGGTACTGTAAATATATATGTGCATATATGAGCCTGTTGTAAAAACCGGACCCTGAGACCCTAGGACCCTAAAGTACTGAAGGTAAAAAGGACCATTATCACCAGAGGGTCATCCCCACAGCCAAGCTGCCAACAATTCGTCAGATAACTGGTGTTATTTTTCAATCATTCCAGCACACTTCCGTACAGTGCATCTATTTGTTTTGAGGTTGATACTATTTATTGTAGTGCTGGTTACATGATACCATTTGTTGAGCACATGGGTGGTAACACAAAAGACGGGGCATAATTTTTAAACAATATCTATAGTACTACAGTAGATCATTTAGAAATCATTTGGCATAGCAGAGATGTTACGCTATTTCGCTGTTTGGGAAGAGCAGTTTTGTATAAATGTTCTTCAAATGCTTCACTTAATTGACAACATCAGATTAAAAAACATAAATTCAGAAAAATTTGCGCGGAAACAAGTAGAAACGTTCCGTTAAATATCCTCGAAGTCACTAAATTTACGAATATTAGTTTAAATATTCAGTTGCGAAAGGACGGTATATTCACGTAATTTAATGGAAATATTTTGTTGCGAAAGGACAGTATACTAACATAATTTAGTTGAATTGTTTTGTTGTGAAAGATTGTTAAAATTTCCTAATTTAATTGTTTTGTTGTGAAAGGACACTATGTTTATGTCATTTAACTGAGTTGAATTGTTTATTGCCAAAGGACGCTATATTTAAATTTACGTTCTTTAATTGAATTGAATTGTTTTGTTGCTAAAAGACGCTATATTTACGTAACTGAATTGTTTTGTTGCTAAAAGACGCTATATTTACGTAACTGAATTGTTTTGTTGCGAAAGGACGCTATATTTACATAATTGGATTGTTCTGTTGTCACAGGATATAATTATGTATTTTAATTTAATTACTCCTTTGTGGCATCATGCTCTCCGGCACCTTAAGCTCTGCGAATTGTGATTTTCATCAGACGCGTTGAGGAGATCTTTTTGAAGTACAAAACTTTTAGTGTTACCTAATTACAAGGAAGTTACGCTGTGTGGATTTTAACGCGAATGAAAGCAATTCGCGTTAATTAAAACCATGTTAATTTGTACACAATTTCATAACCTTCTTTATTTTACTGTAGGTGCAATTTATTTATGTATTTACATATTTTCTTCTTAACTTGTGCCTATTTTGTGTTTTTTTTTTTACTCAACAATACTCGTTCTATCCTATTTTGTGTATAATTCCACCATTTGCGTTAATTAGCTCCCACTTAATATACAGGGTTTCTCATTCACGTCTCATAGCAGGATGGTTTGCTGGGAAGCTGTGATATGGTTAGGCCAGGTCACATAAAATATTTGATGTTTTATTTATATCTTCATTGTTATACAATAAAATTGCAATGAAACCAATTCTTCTAATTTTACCTGATATCGCACTCAAAATTCGGATCGAGAAACCGGACAAACGTTACCACAGAATATAATCCACAGAATTAATCACAACTGAAAGGAAAATTTAGAAGTACTTTACCCCTATATACGGACACACTAGGAGTTGGTGCTCAGTTGCCCTTTTGACTTTTTGTATATAAAAATGGTGTGTGATGATGATGCGATCGAAAAGTTGTCCGACTGATTTAAATCTTTAAAATCGCCAACCAAGAAACGACAGAGAACTGAAGATTTCCTGAATGTTGATTACTATTCCATGAAAGTCAACAGGGAGTATATTTTATATTTCCATTTTGCAGTTTATATTTTTATAATGTTGCTAATTTCCAACATCAGAATATACAAAATACAAACCAGAGAGACTAAAATACATTTCACTATTTATTGGGCTATCCTGCATAATAAATGGTATCAGGTGAAAATCACGACAATAAATAGTATCAACCTCCAAACAATTAGATGCACGAAACGGAAGTGGGCTGGATCGATTGAAAAATAAATTCAGATATCTGACAAATTGTTGGCAGCTTGGTTTGGGTATGACCATCTGATGTTTATGGTCCTTTTTAACTTCAGTACTTAAGGGACCTAGGGGTTTCAGGGGACCTAGGGTCTCTGGATCCGGTTTTTACAACATCCCGCAAATGTGTACAGTATGAAGTCAAAAAAGACGTGCGCTTGACTGAACAAATCCTCAAGTACGACTCAAGTACGTCAAACAACCACAGAATTGAAAGGAAACCCAGGGCCAGACATAAAAAATGTTTAGCTTCTAAACACCAAAGTATGCACATTACATAAAAGGCCAAGTATCCTAGATATATTTTTTTTCAAATTTTCTAATTTGAAAGCTCAACATTTCTGTAAAACATGCGAACTGTAAAATGAAATAAGACAAATATGTAGTTCAATGACTGAAATAACCAAAAGATGGGGTACAGTAAGCTTAACCATAATGAGTGGCAATTGCGACAAACAACAGCATTCAACACTCAACAATCGGCAATAAGGTCTTAAATTTAAAATGCTCTGTCATGATTCGAACTTTTACAACGAGTTCTCAAAAGCACTTGATTTTCAAAAACATACCAATTGTTTTCTACTACAACAAAAATTAAAACACACTTTACGCAAGGATCGTAAAACTTTGCCTTAAATATTTTTGCTTAGGAAAAACTGAAAGAAAGCCACATGAGGCAAATTTAGACGTCTCATTTGTATGGAGCTAAGTTAATTCACTCGAATCTAGTACAAATGGGATTGAAGTTTTACTCTGTGTTTAGACGTCAGATATTTTCCTAGATTTTATTTCAAATAGCAACGATATGAACATAAACTGGCGTTCACTAGTAAAGGAAGTTTCTACGCTAGTGATGCAGGCGCAAAGGTAAAGCTTTTCACCCATTATCATTATCACAAATGGATAAGAATTGCAAAATGGATTTCAAAAATGGTATATTTCGAAATGATCGGTATTATCTGTTATGAGTTATTAAAGATTTAAAAATGTTAATACCCATGGAAAATCATCTTCCATCAGTAAAACAGATACCGAGGCCATGCACAATTTAATTTTACTCGACAAAATGGTAAACACAAATTGCTCTTGCTTTGCATAATTCGTTATCACAACAATAACTTTGACTTTGTCGACGTTAAGTTAAAATTGGCAGTGAGAATCAGACGTTGTATTTCACATGGTTTTCTTATGGATTTATCGTGGGTTTAATTTTGACATTACATTTGACTACACAAATGTTCGAGATAAAGGGGACGTTTAAATTAAGCCTTAGAAACTTCAATGTCGAGCTGGAAGTGAAGTTGATAATTTCAAGCAAACGCAATAAGGCATTACTTCTTCTGGATTACCTCGGATAGAAGTTCAATGAAGAATTTATCAGTTTTGAATCTTACATAATGGTCCTTAAATCCCAACATATTTTAACTTAGCAATCATTTCATAGTATATAATACTTGAATTAACGTATGTTTTTGGGAACCAATTTTTCTATTTTCGAATAAGAATTTTATGTTTGAAACATTTGATTATAAATATTAATGATACTAATTAGCGATGTTTCGATGTTATCTTAACTTCATTTTCAAGCTAAATGAAATAAAAGACGTTTTTTGGATATATAGAAAAATAAACAATAGAGGAATTTTTTATCACGTTGTGAGAATTTCAGCGGTTGAGATATTTGGAGGCGAAGAAATCTTTTTAGTATTCAGTTATTTATATAATTTAACAGATAGTTCTATTGTGATTTCTGTATTCGTAACTGCAATTCAATGTAAGTTTTAAATTTTAATATCTATTCAATTCTATTTTTTATTACCCATCATGATTCTTAACTTCTAGGTGGAAAATGAATTTTGTCAAATTTACAGACGACAAACTTGATCCAGTGGTAGGATTTGCTCCTCCATTAACAGTTGAAAAAAAGCGGATTGTAAGAAAAAAGAGAATTTTCTTCATCGTGGTGACTTTTCTTTTGACAGTAGTCTTTTTAAGTGTGCTAATATGGTGTTTTGTGGAAAGAAAATCTTGTGCTGTTTTCAGTCATCAAAAGCAAGGTGACTATTGCTAAAATAATTCATGGTTGCTATACAAATAGTTTTTTTTATATTTAGTTTATGTTACGATATTTTATTTCAATTATTCTTCATTTGCCCTCTTATTGACAAAAACAAGACAAAGGACTCAGGGTTGAGTATTTATGCTTCTTTATAACCTTAATTTCTATAAGTTATCGTCTATATCTTAAACTTCTTGGAAAGTCCTAAACTTATTTCACAAAAAACGACAAACAAGATATCAATCAATGACTGGCTGTGCATTTGCATGCATCTCACGAGACTCTGTGACTTTGCTGGGGCAAATGAAAATCCCCGACAAGACGTCAATCAAGAACTTGGAGAAAATTCGCGTACATCTCACGAGACTTTTCAAATAACCGATGGAAAATAAGAGTATTTGGGATTCTACCAATCTGCGAATTTAAGAAGGAGAGGCAACATGAGATAGCGCGCAAGCGCGAGACAACCACTGTCTAAAGAAAACCGACGAAGGTCTGAAAAACCGAACATTGCACAGTTATCCAGAAGATGGAATAAATGGGAAGAAGTGAATGTTTCTAAACTTGAAATATTTCACACTGTCCTTGAAAAATATATGCCAGGGGTCAAAATCAAGCGAATATTGTCAAAATCGGACAACTAGTTCTGTCCCATTAATTTTTTGAAGTTTGATGAAATGACATCTTTTTGTTTATCTTCTTGCTTTAGCATAACTTTACTCATAATGGTCCAATTTTTACAAACTTTGTTTTATCTGAAAGACAATGATCTCTTATCTTAGATGTAACTTCGTTGCAGGAGCAATTGTGACCGGACATATAGACGGTTCACTGGACATATAGACGATATTTAGCGATAGTTTTCACGAATTTCAAAAAGAAACGATAATTCAGAAGTATAAACAAAAAATTCGAGTGATTCAAAGTGTTGACCATCAATAGATAAAAAAAACAAATACAATGTCTCAAAAAGATTTCTGCCAAAGGGTTCGTTTCAAATCGTTTTAGTTCTTTTTTTGGACAATTTTATAAAAAATTGAAACCAAAAATCCGTATCTGAGTGCAGGCATAATTTCAAAAATATTTATGGGTAATGTCTGTTTTCTTCTCTCTATATCAGCGTTTCTCATACATTCATGGTTATCTAAATATAGCAGACAAAATAAGAAAAAATAGTCTATTGTTTTAGAACAATATTATTTCACGGCTGCGGCTATATAAACAACCACATCTTATATATTATTTCTATTATTGGCTCTTAAAAGTGAAATTGCATTTAATCTTTGGTTTCCAGTAAGACATTTCAGCATAGGAATAGCTAAGCATTTGAATTTAGACTTCAAATTATCAACTGAAAGATGGTTTCAAAGCTCTGCACATTGAATTGTTTTAATAAATGTATCCATACCATAGTCTTCAAGAACAAGGCTGTTGAATTCAAGTTCTTGTGTTGATCCAGTATCGTTTATAGTGTCCTTTTAGTTATATTTTGTGAACGTTGATAACTTTATCCAATATCCATGTATTAATATTTCAGTAAATGGTGTTCCATTGCCTTTCATCCACCTGCTAACAATTTCTGACGATGCCGCTTTATGTGGCTTTCCAAATGTTATAGGAAGTCTAATTCTATACATTTTCTTCTGCACGTTGAACTTCACAAATTTTTGTATTTTCTGTAAACTTTTTATATGTAATGAACTTCAGTGGCTTTCCTAGTTTAGAATATTTAAATGTTTTATTAGGTAATAAAATATGTATTTCTCGGTTGACTATGAACTTTTCAATATCAATAATAGAAGTAAGTAAAACGAGTATATTAAAACCGTCTGCGGAGTCTCTTCAGTCAGTAAAACGAGTATATTAAAACCATCTGCGGTGAAGTATTTAAATACTTCTGCGGAGGAAACTCCGCAGAGGACCTGCACGTTTTGGACGTTTTACTTTTGGACGTTTTACTTTTGGACGTTACTGATTTTACTGGTAAAAGAGGTAGACTTGGATTACTTATAATACTCCTCCGCAGACGGTTTTTAATATACTCGTTTTACTGACTGAAGAGACAGACTTGGAGCAAGTCTATATCAATAGCAACTTTTGCTTGTTTTCTCCTGGCTCCAAGAATCATCATAGGTATTACAAATTTAATCGTAATCTCTGTCAATGTCAATTCATTTTTTTGTTTACTTTTCTCATGATATTTAGCAGTTGGTGGATGTAGATTATAAATACCTTTGATAAACCTTGATATTAATGGATGCTGAACTAAGGAATCTTGTCCTTTTAATGTGTATATTGATGATAATGCTGAACTGGCTGAACAAATGCCAATCTAGTGACATCCATTTACATACATGTGCAACAAAATCTCAGGACTTGCGTTCAAATTTGGTGCATTAATACTTTCTTCCCCTTGATTACAAAAAACTTCCCATTGCTTGAGTACTGATTCATACTTCAGCAATGTTATTGTCTTCCATGAGCTGAGGATGTTATTTTCAAATTTGTTTGGAAGTCCTTTATCTGCAATGTATTTCCTGATATAAGCATGGCTACTTGTTGCAGTTTTGGAAGTAAAAGATGCTTGTTGTTGTTCGTGAGAGAAGATTTCCAACAACTATGCTACCTAGGGGTCGCGTTTCAAAGATATGTACCTTTGTACTCGGTGATTAACCCCATGAAGCAAAGAGGTCAATTTCAGGGGGAAATGAAATATTTCACATATGTTTGTGTACACAGAAGGACATAATTTCCATTCTGTATTTTCATTAAATTGACGGGAAATTTTGTCCGCAATGATGTTTGTTTTCCCCGGAATATGTGAAGCTGAGATCCATATATCTTCATCATTACAAAATTCCCATATTAATTTTGCTACGGTGTTACATGTTTCAGATTTAATGCCACCCATATTGTTTATTTTCGAAACTGCAGTCACATTGTCACACAGGACTTTTATGTGTTTTATTTGTGTTTTTGTTTTGACAATTTATAATCAAAATAATTGCCATTAGCTCCAGAAAATTTAGGATGTGTGTAGTTAGTCTATTCCATCTGCTCCCAATAGGGGTATGATGATCTGTTGCACCCCATCTCTCTAAACTCGCATCAGTTTATATTTGGAAATAAATTTCTGATTTGCGAATAGGTTGTGGATTTTAAATATGCGACGTAAAAATCTTAATATCATTGTCAAGCTAAATGAAATAAAAGACAGTGTTTGTATACATAGAAAATTAACAATGGAGATATTTTTTGTCACGTGGTGAGAATTTTGGCGGTTCAGGTTATTTGTGCGAAAAGGACTAAGTGAACAATTTGACGGCGATGGAATCTGACTGCTTGTCCAATTTTGGCTTCAAATCTTTAATGAAAAACATTTCATAAATTAAACAATCTGTTTTTCCTCGACATTTGCTCAATATTTTGAATCATTTGTGCAAATTCTAGGGTTGCATTTCATGCTGTTCTTTAATATGGCAACCGATGGCCGACGCTGTGTGTTACTCCATCCTTTGGTGTATGTATCGACCATGTATAACCGACATAATCTGCATCGCACAGATCACACTTAAAATAGTAGACAACGGATTGTTGGTTCACATTGAGAGGCTTTGGTTCCCGAGGTTTTACTTAAGTAAGTAAGTATAATTTTGCCACTAAATTTACAGAAGTTTAAAAATTACAATATAATATTCACAATTTAAATCTACAATAAAAATATTTACAAAATCATTAAAATACAGGATCGATTAAAAACATAAAAAATACATACCCCTGACTAGAGTGGCAGGGATAACATCAGAAAGATCGAGGTGATCTTGATTCCGCGATGGTCCCTTTTAGAGGTGTGTATT
>JAYJMH010052736.1:0-13333 GCA_036873815.1 Phacellophora camtschatica | reverse complement strand
AATTTTTGTTATTTTCAAATTTGTAATCTTTGAAAATTGTTAGTCCTGCCGGGCAGGACCAGCAGGACCTCTAGCTTTGCCACTGATTAGCGGACCAAATTTTTGATGATTTTGAGAAGTTTAATTGAATTCTATTGTTTTTATCAACCTGCTACCCCTGAACTTCCGCTTTTCAAAGACAAAGTTTTCAATAAATGTGTCAAACAGTTAACGAAACAAAATGTTACGGAAAATGAAAACAAACAAATTGAAAAAGTCTGGTCCGCTAAACTGCAGTCTAGCCGCAGCTGCCCCTTGCCATACAAGAAATCATGAAAATTTCTTTATTTCTTTATTGCTTGCCCTCAAAATTGAACTTTCTCATGAGTCTTCTGAATTCTGACGCTCAAACTTTCTGGAACGAAAAGAACACAATACTGACGGAAGAAAAGTGACACTTACCTTGAATAAAAATCTTTTCTCAACGGCCAACGGCAGTAAATGCAAGCACCACCGTGAATTCTTAAATTCGAATATTCTAAAAAATTCTTGAGTCTCCTTAAACGTCAAACCATTCGATAATTCGAACACTAGCTAATTCGAATAAATTTTTTATGACCGTCAGTGTTTGAATTAACAGACGTTCATTGTATGCGGTTTTGCCGGGGATGAATAGTTCATACTTATCTATCCCTAGTTTTTTACTCCGCCAAATCACGCTATCCATCTTGATATTTTTCATGTACACCCATTTTTTTTATAAAGAAACTTAGGTCTGGAGCTGGCAGCCGGTTTTTAACGGCAAACATTTCTTATGAGTTTCTTAAATATCTAATGCTCTAAGGCCTCTAAATGTAGGCTTAAGGTACTTCCAGGGTGTCCAGATAAATTTTAAAACAATTATTAAAAGAATTCCAACTCAGCAAATAAGCTATTATATGCGGTGATCCGAACTAAATTAAGCGAAATTAAAGCTGTGAATTACCCCCCCAAGGGGGGGGGCGATACCACTTGACTTGGATAGGGGGCGTGTCTTATATTTTAGGGTCTGGGATTTCGATTTCGATAATATATTTTCGGTCTGAAAAATTCTTTATGAAAAAGTATAATTTTGGCTCTAAAAATTTAGAAATTTTTGGGTGAAATATTAAGAAATAGCATAGAAATGTTTATACCATGATGTTACAGGCAGCAAAATTGCATCATAACATGGGCCATACTCTTATATTTTTGGGTTTGGGTTTTTGCTCCATTATATTTTTGCGTTAACTCAAGATTTCCTTGGAAACGCCCCCCAACCGAGATAGATGGTACTGAATAAAACAGCTGAAATACGGTTAGAACTCGAATATAAGATTACATTTAATAATTCTAAGTGGTCCTTCCCTGTCAACACCAATAAATACCGAAAAATGTAAACAAATATAGTTTTATTATTTCCCCCATTGAAATGTGTTTTCATAAATTTAAATGTGTTTTCAAAAATTAAAATGTCTTTTCAGAAAATGAAATTTGTTTACTAAAATTGAAATATGATTTCTGAAATTCAAATGTGTTTTCTAAAATTTAAATATGTTTTCTGAAAGTAAAAAATTTATTCTGAAATTGAAATGCGATTTCTGAAATTGAAATGTGATTTTTGAAATTGGACAGTGTTTGACCGATATGGGACACCGTAGGTACCGGAGTAATTCGGAGTTTCTCGGGATATTTCTATCACGAAATGGCGATTTTTAGCGCAAAAAGTAATCCGTCGGAAACTTTGACCTGCTTGCCCCTCCTATACAAGTTGTCCCATTGGGCCCCTGGCTGCGTTTACACTGCCAGGGGGTAACTTTGATAGGCAGGTGACAGTGAATATTGCATACATGTCCATACGTATTGTTTCTCGCAGTAACAATTAATATAATCACTGACAAAAGGGAATTTGTAAGGCAAAAGTTTCGGTTTTGAGCAAAACAATAGAATTTGCGATTTGAAAAATAGCTTTCACATCTCTGAGTGCATTCAATCAAATCAAAAAAATGAAAGACAGCTAAACTTAATCACCTCGTTAATTATTAGTTGATTGCCTGCATTAATGATAATAGTAATAATAATTGCCTGCATTAATGATAATAGTAATAATAATAGGAGGTGTGAAATCAACTCCTTACAGTGGCATATTGCTGCATTGTTATGCTCCGAACTGAATATTTTGTCTCACAGAACTATTTCTTGTTAGACCCATTTCTTCTTGCAATCCGCTAAAATAGTGCTTTAGAGCCTGCGAAGGGTGGGGAACCAATCACGGTTTATAATTTTAGTTATTGTGACGTAATCAGTTTGACGTAATTTCGATTGACTATAAAATGCGATCAATTGCACAATCTTAATCAA
The DNA here is from genome assembly GCA_036873815.1 of Phacellophora camtschatica. Classification (NCBI taxonomy): domain Eukaryota; kingdom Metazoa; phylum Cnidaria; class Scyphozoa; order Semaeostomeae; family Ulmaridae; genus Phacellophora; species Phacellophora camtschatica. Next base: position 10,975 of record JAYJMH010052736.1, on the reverse strand, counting down.
TTGATACAAAACTTTGCAACCGAAAGACATACAAGAAGGATGCAAGAATACTTACTGTATTATTCCTTGTAAGAAGTATTGGATGATTGCACAAACAGAGAGTTGCTTCAGAAGTCGGTTAAATGCACTACTAAGAAATGGGAAAATGTTGAAAGGGCATTCGAGTAAGTAAATATTAATGAAAATTTAACGCACACAGCAGATTTGAACTTTGGCGATTTATAAAAAAGCCTACAACGATAGACAATGTAAACATTGAATTCTCCATTACTTTAACTACAGCTAATTAAAATCCCTTCAAATAAATTATTTATTAATGAAAATAAACGAAATGAACAGAGAGAAAAACTAACACATCTCCACCAAAAAAATGGGGAGGGGTAAATCAAATACGCATGTGAAGGGGGTAAATCAAAAGCGTACATCTATTTTCATATTTAGATATTTTCTAATTAGTGAAAATTAAAAATTTAATGCAAACAGCAGATTTGAACTTTGGCGATTAATAAATAAGCCTACAACGATAGATAATGTAAAAATAAAATTGTCCACTACTTTAACTAGAGCTAAATAAAATCACTTCATGTAAATTATTCATTAATGAAAATAAAACGAAATGAACAGAGAGAAAAACTTACACATCTCCACCAAAAAAATGGGGAGGGGATAAATCAAAAGCGTACATCGATTATCATTGTTAGATTATTCTAATTGTTAGATTATTCTAATTAGTCCGTACGTACTTAATGGATGCCCCCAAATATAAATGAGACAAACAGAGGAGTAAATTTTGTAAGAATAAAGAAATTGAAAAAAAAACAAATTTCAAAGCGATTATCCCTCGAGAACAAAGCGAAACTCTCTCAACTGGAAAACTAAAACAAACAATGTTGCAGAGGAGATGTTTTCATTTTCCAGTTGAGAGAATTTCACTTTGTTCTCGATGGATAATCGCTTTGATACCAGTGTGTCAATTTCCTTATTGCTACAAAATTTGCTTCTGGTAACGGGACAAGAAAGTGGAAAGAAAAAGCACCCAAGTAAAACGAATATTCATGCCTAAAAAAGGAAAGGAGGATCAAATAATTTGCAAAGTACATGGAAGATAACAACGTAAAAGTACAGAGAAGAAAGAGTAAGGTAAAAGACATGGAAGATTACAACCTAAAAAATAGCTTTGAATTAAAAAAGGCTAAAAGACAACGAAACTATCCTAAAGAAAGTACAAAATTAAGTTCAAGAAAAAAGGCTAAAAAAGAAGAAGATTAAATAAAGCCTGTTGAAAGATATGATGACAAAAATGAAAAATATAAAAATAGGATAAAAAGACACGATAAAAGAACACAGATAAACCTTAAAAAGATGGGAAAATTAAATAAAGGTGAAACGATAAGAAAACAAAGAAAAGGAATAAACAAAAATAAAAACCTAAAGATAGATAAAAATACGAAAATAAAAAAGATAAAGAGTTAAAGAGTACGAAGAATTCAATGGCTTGAGGAAAAACTAATTTAAAGCAACGAAGAAAAGTTAAGTATGAAATAAGCCTGAAAAAAAGGAAGAAAATTCAGAAGGAAAAACAAGAAAAATGAGAGGAAAATTGGAAGATAGAAACCAGCAGAAAAACAAAACGAGTGGCTGAAAACGAAACAAAACGAGTGGCTGACGAGAAGATAAAAATAACAAACTGGCAAGGAAACAAAGATAGAAGTCTGATGAAAAGACAAAATATGAGCAAAGAGGAAGAAACTGATACGAAGAAGAAATGATATTAACATAAAGGAAAAATACATTCTCATCGATCGAAGATAAAGCACCGATAAGAGAAGAAGATAAGGATCAAATAACTGCACATAGATATAGGTCCGATGAGAAGACAATGAATTAAATCTGACGAAGAAATTAATGCTGATATACAGAGAGGATGAAGGAGTAAAAGAAAAACAAACGCGATGGCGTGATAAGGAAACCAAGATAGACAGATAAAAAAAACGAAAAAAAAGTTTGAATAAAGAAGAAGATATAGATCTAATAATAAGACCGTAAAGCGAAGATGAAAGCGTAAAAAAAACGAAGGCAAAGGAAGATCTGACCAGAAAACAAACATGATAAATTCCTTAAAAAGAAGAGGATGAAGACGTAAAAGTCTAATGCTATAACAAAGATATTGGCCCAATGGGAAGACCATCAATGGAATATGATGAGAAAGATAAATCAAGCGAAGTTAGGGCGCAGAAGAGAGATGAAGATAAAGTTCTGAAAAAGACGAAGATAGATAGATTTCCCATAAGTAAAGGGAGGAAAATAATGTTAAGAAGATGATAAAGGCACCAAGGGAGACAAGAAGACCATCAAAGAAATCTGTTTAACAAATTAAATCAGATGATAAAGAAAAGATATAGGTGCAAAATAAAGTCAAAGGTAGAGATCTGATACAAAGATGAAGATAGATAGATTTCACAAAAAATCGAATGAAAAACCTTATTTACACAAAGATTCATAGATTCCTTAAAAGAAAAAAAAACTACGTGAAGAAGAAAATCAAAGCAATAAAGCCAATAATTGAAATCTGATGAAGAAATCAAATCAAATGGTGAATCGAAGATAAAATAAAGGCATACATAAAGACGTGAAAAGAAAACAAAGATTGATAGATTCCATTAAAAAAGAAATACCCTCCTTTATAAATAAGAAGATCGAGGCATTCAAGCAGATACGAGGCCAATAATTGAAATCTGATATCGAATTCAAACCAAATGATAAAGAGAAGACCAAGGCGTAGTATAAAGACAGAGATAAAGACCTGACAAGAAACGAAAGATTGATATATTCTTTGAAAGAAAAAAATTTACATAAAGAAAAAGATGGCAATAAACAAGAAACAAAGCCTATGATAGAAATATAATGAAGAAATGAAATCAGAGAATAAAGCGGATACTGTGGATAATAAGTACAAAGATAACGACCTGACAAGAAAATAAAGATTAACAGATGCTTTTAATTGTTGCTATTGGTCGTTTGAGAATCAAGATTTTGCCTCTAATTCAAAACCAGAGATTTGGTTTTGGCCTACGCACTTAAAAGATCGTGCAGCAGGATTTTTGAATCATAGCGGTGTTCCAGACAACACACTTTCACTTTGAAAACTATTCTGAACAATGATTCCAAAATGAATCTTGAAAATCAGTCGTTCATGAGTACATTTTTGAATAATGTTTCATTTGGTATAGTATTTCCAAGAAACATTTAATTTATTTCGTAAAATGCTATGATTTAGAAGATCCAAAGACGCAGTTTAGACCAAATTCTAGACCTCTGGTTTGGGGTTGGAGGCAATTTTGAACTTTCAGAATTAATATCTCGACGCACAAATATTAAGAAACTAGGTATCAATTTTAATTTGACTACCTACAACTATTTCAAAAATTGTTTCGAATATATTTGAGTGAAACTCGCACCGCTAGCATTGATCAAAGTTATTAACTTCTTTTAAGACACCAAGCATACAAAGAAGAAGATCAAGGCATTAGAGAAGATACGAAGCCAATAAATGAAATTTAATGAAGAAACGAGTTCAGATGAAAAAGCAAAGATAAAAGCACAAATGAAGAACGAAGATAAAGGTTTTATGAGAAGACAAAATTTAATTGATTTCACGAAAGAAAGAGAAAAAACTTGATGTAAAGTAGAACATAAAGGCATTGAGACAAGTCGAATCTTTTTCGTTAGCATTAAGGAAGATAAAGGACAGTAAATAAATCTGGTGAAGAAAACTAAATCAGATGATCAAGCGGAAAATCTGATGTAAATAAGAAGATAAAGACATCGAGGAAAATAAGAAGACATTAAATGAAATCTGGTGAAGGAAACGAAATCAGAGGATAAAGCGACGATAAAAGAGCAAACAAAAGAAAGACGAAGATAACTTTCTTATAAGAAGACAGAAATAGATAGATTTATTTAAATAAAAATGGTCACATGAGGTCTGGCGAGGAAAACGAAATCAGGGGAAAAAGCAAAAACCCGATGGAATAACAACTTGGCGCTTTTTTATTTCTGATTTGAAAGGACTTTGACAAAGCGTGTACCGCTTCCCAGTATCTCTTTTAGTCCTTGAGATATTATACTTTGGAGTTGAGTTGTCCGAATTCGCGATTCGTGAAACTAAGAGAATTTGTGGCGTAATGTGTTTGTGTTCTGAAAGTAACAAAACAGAAAATCGATGATTACTCGGAAGTTACTGAAGCAAAGTCGATGAGACTTAGCAATTACAACAATTAAGCTGTGAACAAGCTTGTGACAATTCACATAATGTTGCCACAGAAACAAACTAGTGACTAGACTCCTGGTAAAAGCAAAAGAAAAACCTGACGCAGAGAGGAAGATCAAGGCATTAACGAGGTTAAGAAGCCAATAAATAACATCTCATGAAGAAAATGAAATTAAAAAAGATAGGTACCGTATTACCCCGCTCAAAGGCGCATGCACTTATAAGCAAAAATCGCGATTTTTGGATTTTTTAAAGTAAGAAAAGGCTGTTTAGATGCTAGCGCATGCGCCTATATTTTTTTGACAAATATTTGCACACAATGTTGCATGAATATTGGCTCAAAGACAACAGAATATAAACAACTATTAGGCAAACTGAAATCAAATATAAAAATGGCTTGGATGTACGAAGTCAGTTTAACTTAATAAAGGACAATTCACAGAAATGAACAATGCGAGAAAAATTATCGAGGAATCATGCCAACGATTGTCATAGAATGAATAGCACCAGACATATTTTTTGATTGATGTTTAGTTTCTTATTTCTTCCTGTAAAAGGCTGTATTTAGTAGAAAACGTTCCGCTTATAAGCGCACTGCACTATATCTAGATATGAGCGCATGCGCCTCTAAATGGGGTGCACCTTTAAGCGGGAAGGGGGGGGTATATTCCTTAAGATAAAAAGAAGAAAGTAAGGGCATGAAAGAGATAAGGCAATCTGATGAGAGAAAAAGATGGACAAGACATAAATAAAGCATGATGGAAGGAAGAATATGAAGATATTAATAATGGTAAGAAGCCAATAAATAGAATATGACGAAGAGCACGAAATAATATCATAAAACGAAGATAAGGACAAAGATAAATTATTGATAAGAAGAATAAAATTAATATTTTTATCAAGAGAAAAAGAAAAGAGAAACGTGATGCAAAGGAGAAGGTACAGGCGCTAAGGAAGAAAAGAAGGATACACTTGGAAAAAATTGGAAAAAACAAAAATTTTGCAGTCAAATATCTAACAAACTTAACAAAAAATTAGTTCAAAATATCCAGCACTGCTGTCAAAAATTTAACTTCTCAAACATTTAACAAATTGGCATAATGGCGGCTTACCTTGAGAAGTGGATTATCGTAAAGTAATTTGTTTTGCTAAATTTTAATTTACCTTTTCTGGATATTAAAAAGCTTTCTTCATCGCCGTCATGAAAATCCATTGGTTGAAAACAATATAATGACAACAGATTCTGACGAATTAAATATAAAATTTACTACTTAAAATGTTGACTTGACTTTAGAGTAGATACTATTGACAAAATAAAAAAAAACTTCACTAAAGATTATCACGGCTTTGTTGAACTTTACGCTAAACATTCCCACGATTCATTATGTGTTAAAGGAAGTTCTACCTCGTCAAATTTGATATTTGCCAACACGTCGTATGTTCACTTTGTCTCGATTGATCCAAAAGCACATATTTATATCCTAATCATTTCACGATACGGTATTATGCTGATGCTAACAAATATAAGCATATTTAAAACGTGCAGTTGTTGACATCAGCTAGTAAGAAATCCAAAAAAAAAATCATGCACATATTTTACACTGGCTTTAGAAATCGTGATGTCTTTTCAATTTTGTTTTTGTTTCCCATCACTTACGCATTTTAGCATTTTAGCTCTTGATTGGCTCTTTGTAAAGATTTTTAAATCCCAGTACCGCTCCCGCCAAATCTAAGCAGCTTGCTGTTGGCATAGGCAAATGGACTCCGCACAAACTGTTGGATTGGATCTCATTAGACTAAGTTAGAACTTTCAAATCTGAATACTGCCCCCACTAAATGTGAGCAGCTTGCTGTTGGCATAAGCAGATTTTGTAATTACGTTTATTTGATAAAAACAAGTTTTTTCTTTAAATCTGACTACCGCTCGCGTGGCATTAGCGGCAGTCTGGATCCGCCACTGATTAACTTTGTTGATGTGGAAAAAGTAAGAAAAATGGTTATCCAAGGAAATGGGAATGGAGTTTATTTTGGCGATTGAACATGACGTTTTAGCTTACGTTGCCGTCATATCTGCTTAAGCACCCTATTGTTGGCCATCACATTAGATCCTCTAAAATTACACTATCCAACACCAGAGACTCCGCACGGAAAATGTGCTTCATTTGAAAGATTCTGCATCAGAAATGTAATTAAATGTTTTCAAGGAATTAAAGGATTTTCAAGGATTTAAAGGAATTCTTGATTGAAGCAAAATGCAACAACGGGAATGTGATTTAAAATGCTTGATTCAGAAATGGACACCCCGCGTGGTTGTTTTAATTATCCTCAATGCAAATATGCGAAAAGAAAACAGCTTAACATAGAAACTTAATAAATTTAGAAAAATCTCCTGGTTTTGACAAATTCCAAATTAAACGAATTCAAATTCTTTTTTTGGATTTAAATTCGCTATTGAAAATGCGATTAAATGCAGAAATCCGTATGAAAATACGGTCACAACATAGTGTTCAAATCTTTGAATGGTTGATCTCGTTGTTTTCTCCTAACCAAATTGAATAACATTCACACCTCTCGGCATTGTTCGAGCGGGATCTCGAGAGGTTTAGGTTTCTGAAATAAAATGAATTACACGTTCCGTTTTTAACTTTTTGTGAAAATGTCTTTTGAATATTAATTTAAATGCCTTTGGTCATATTTGATCTGGGGGATTACTTTCAAACTGGGAAAAATAAAAAAGTTAGTTTCTTCAACTTCCATGCCCTTCCCGATATGAAAGAAATATCTATGATCAAATATAAACAAAGACATTTAAATCAATTATGCAAAAATAAATTTAACAAAAACTTGAACAACGATTTTGCTACAAAAATCTAAAACTGTCGAGATTCCGTTCGAACAATGACAAGAGGTGTGAATGTTATTCAATTTGGTTAGGAGAAAATAATGAGATCAACCATTCAAAGATCTGAACGATGTGTTCTACGGTCAATATAACTCTTTTATGACCAGTAACTTCTGCGGTCAAAGCTCTATTAATCTCTTAATCGGTCAAATTTCAAGTGGCCGAAAAGCCGTGGGATTTTTTTTCTGCATTTAATCACATTTTTAATAAAGAATTTGAATTTACAATAGTCTTTTACTTCCAAATAAAAAAAATGGAACTCTGGAAAGGTCTGCAGAAGCTGAGGCTCAAAATCTTTAGGAAAACAATAGAAAAACAATATAATGATTTGATAAAGAACGAGGTTAAAGCCAAATATCCAGTTTCTTAATAGCGTGGATCTAATGTATTCTAAGGGCCTGTTTACATGATCCCGCTTTGCCGAGATATCTCGCCTAGCCTGGATATCTCGCCTAGGCGGGACGTTATTTTACATCGCGTTTACATGAGGAACGCTCCCGAGACGGGAGGAAATTTCGCCCTTTTTTGAAAAACATTTGGAGCTCTTTTTGGAAAACAAGTGGCGCGTACAGATTTCAAAATGGCTGCTCACAACTTGTTTGTCAAGAAAAGAATTATTGCTATGATGCTTCTGCAATTATCAAGGACGTAGTTTCATCAGTGGGACCAAAAAAGTTCTCTTGGTACCTCTTTGCCAACTCTTTTCTTAGGAATTTATACTGCGAAGAACGGTCAGCATCAAAATCCCCATTGTTGTACTCGCATGTTGTTTTGTATTCCAGGTAAACAGCTCACCAAACCTGGTACAGTCTACCATCTCTGGAGTCCAACAAAACTTAGTGTTCTTTTCTGACAACTTGGCTGTATTTGTATTTGGTTGTGAATCCTCCTCGAAGCCACAGCTGCTTGCTGGAGATACGGAACAAAGTCAATCAGTTTGTTCCATGTCGGCCATTTTGCAAATGCAATGTGCGAACATTTTCATCGCATGCGCATTGACGTCGATTTCATCCCAGCAAAGTGGGCTACCTCGGCTGTTTCTGTTTACATGGATAACGTTATTCCGGCTAGACGGGATAGCCCGTCATGCCGAGACGGGATGAAAACATCCCCGCAACACGGGACGGGTTGAAACTACCATGTAAACGCAAAGTGGAAATTATATGTGTTTCTATAGACAGCCGGGGTATCCCGGCAAGGCGAAATATCCCGGCAAAGCGAGATATCTCGGCTAGGCGGGATCATGTAAACAGGCCCCAATTGCGATCTTTCGAAAAGAGATAATGATCAGCCTATTGACAACAGCGCCAAACAAATTCTTAACCTCTATGGGCTTTTTAGCTTTATACAGCTAACTGTACCAATATTTGAATGGTAATGGATTTATCTCCCCTAATCAATAAGGGTTCAGAGCCCTTCACTCGACAGTAATATGCCTACTGAAAAATGCCGATGACTGGTATAGCGGGTTAGACACTGGACACATGCTGGGAATGGTTTTTATCGAACTAAATAAAGCATTTTGTACAGTAGATCATTACATTCCTTATAGAAAACTTTAACATTATGGGAGTCATCTAATTGAACCTTCCTTCTTTCTAAAAGGAAACAATATTGTAGAATCGATGGCTTTGATTCTCAAACAAGATGAATTGATGTTGGAGTACCACAGGGTTCATGCCTAGGTCCTCTTCTCTTTAGAACCTACATAATACAACCTCCCATGCTCCATGCTGTGTCCAGTCATCTGCCGTGTCCATGTATGCTGATGATACGAGCCTTGGCGCAATGTCTAACATTTGAATCAGGCTATCAATCAAGAACTTGGGCATCTAGACCGATGGTTAAAGGGCAATAAGCTGTCATTAAATGTCACTAAAACGCACTCCATGCTTTACTGCTCCAAACCAAAGCATAAATATTTAAAGAAAGCTCTGTGAGAAACTTTGCCTAAAAGTTTGTGATATTGACCTTGAGGTTGTTCAGAAAGCCAATTACCTTTGATTCCAAATAGATAGCAATCTTGATTGGAGAGAACATAAGCATGCTAAAAGATTCCTTCCTGAAGCTACATTAAAAACTCTTTACACGGACATTGTGGAGCCTCACATTCGGTATTGTTCTTCTGTTTGGGGGTGTTGCGTGGCTGGAAGACCATTGATAAACTTATCAGTCCAGAAGCAAAATAATGGTCTTCAAGTCGCTTAACAAGTTGGCTCCGCAGTATCTGTGTAAGCTATTCACCAGAACTTCACAACTTTCTTCACTTAACCGTCGCAATACCATCACTGACCTTAGGTTACCCAAAAAGAACTCTTCTACTGGACAAAAATGGTTTTCCTTTAGAGGAGCTAAGTTGTGGAATAGCCTCTCAACTGAGTTTAAGCTGGCACACTCCGTAAGTACTTTTTAAAACACGACCATTACTTAGAAAAAGGTTTTGATATTTATTAATTTGACCTTTATTTTTGATTTTCAAATTCCGTATACAGGTATATATATCATAACTAGATTTTTAAACAAATTGTAATTAGGTTTTAATGTAATGTATTTTATTTCAATACTTTTTATTTGTAATTTAAATGGAGGGTCCTTGAAAACCAACCGCAGGGTTGAAGGGCTACCCTTTCTAAATGATATGAAATTTGTCGTAGTGCATCTCTGGATATATATATATATATATTCTCAAGAATATAATGTGTACAATTGTTATTTGACATATACATCCGCCTCTATCTTAGTATCTATTGATTTTCTCTTGCAGCTGCTGGCAGACCAGAAATCGAAGAAGCAATGAAAGAGCTCGAGAACCTAAGTTGTTTGACTTTCAGACAGAAAAGGCCTACCGACAGAAACTGGATAAGGATTTTTAAAGGCGTTGGGTGAGATTCTAGAGACATCATTTAAGATGAATTTGTCCATACAAGTAAAACTCCTTCGCTGTCCGAGTGCGTACTGTTTGGAATGATGAATGTCTTACTTGAACAAAATGCCCCACATTCTGAAGTTTACATTGGTCTTCTGACTTAAATTTGTCTGAAGATTTGTATCAAAATTGAATTTTTGTGAATTCTTTAACGCGTAAACAGTTTTTGATCAATTAAAAGACCTTTTCGAGAATAGAGCCTGGTCTCGAGGCTAGTGCTGTATTTCCACTAGTTACGGAAATTCCATCAATATTAAAAATGAGGCTAGTCCTGTATCACAATGAAAGGACTTTTATTTCCGAAAGGGTCTATTGTCATTTTATAATGAATTATTGTTGACATGACTACAGGGACTTGTCATAAAGTATGGCATAGGGGTTTAATAAAAAACTATGAAAATGTCAGACCCCATTGCACAATTGCGTTTATATTTTTGAACCCACTATCCTTATTTTCCAAACAGATCAGACCCCATCATGGGTAACTGGTTGATCCAGCCTAATTTTTTCCATAAAAAAGTTCCTAACTGCCAAGTTACGTCAGAGGTGATGACTTCTATCTTCTCATAACAGGTTTATTTATCTTTGGCACCATCCCTTATCATTGCTGAAGCAAAAGGCTAAAAATAGGCTTTTTCAGAAGAAGAACCTTAAAATAGATTCGCGGAATTGATAACATAATTAACGATGCACAACAAGATGAAGGTTTTTGGCTTTTATTACTAATTTGCAAAATGTTGTTGCATGTTTCAGACCACATTTTAAATTTCTCTCCAACGATCAATTTGGGCTAATAGTCATAGACAGGGCATATACTCCCACAATCTGACAAATTGGGTAATATTTGTTTTCTTGACGGATTCTGATAGTAAATGAC